>MU279880.1:0-75962 GCA_022385655.1 Xylaria intraflava | reverse complement strand
TGGGAATGGCTTCGTTTGGAGAGGAGTATAGAATTCAACATTTAAAAATAGCCTGGCCCGTTCACCCATGGCCCGTTCACACCCTGCTTAGCTTAATGTCGAGATTAATGTCGAGATTCAGCACTAAATCCGACGCCAATCTAGGTCCCTTCGCGGCTCCGTATTATCCAGCCCTACGCATAGTGAATGACGTAGTCTATTCCGGTACTTCGACGGTCTATTTACAGCCATTAGCGATGATTACCGTCCATATATGGATTCTGATAATAAGATACCTGACAAGCTGAAGTCCCAATGACCAAGTTAATTGAGACGTGTTGTGTCTTAGCGACGGCGACAGCGACGCAAGCCTGAACGCAGCAGCAGAGTGGCTGTCAGACACCCTTAATTTCCCAGCAAACGGTCAGTCAATCATGACAACTTCATTTCCACGGGCGGGCGGGTATCCGTTTGTCAAATCCCCGGTCCATCGGTTCGGAAGGCTGGCCGACGGGCTCGCGACCTTACCTTCGCTATTTCCTCGGTCTGTCGAGCAATCGCTTTCGACCGCTCAGCAACGGTTGATCGGATGGCCAGATATTCACGGTCGGGCGACCTGGGAACACCATCCGACCGAACCGACCGATGTGCAACTCTGCGCAGCAGGCCGATATCATGCCACCATGATAGCCCGTTTCGCAAGTCAGGGGCACGGCGACGGTATGCCAATACCGCCTCGGCTAAAATAATACCACGCTGCCGGGAAACCAAATAGGTCGATAGATGAAATAGAGAAAAAAAGGGAACACCGTCAGATACCCGGCCTCACGCCTTGCTCGAACCCTTTGACAGTGCCCAAGCGACAACACGCCCTGTTTTCGCCCCGGGTTCTTATTCGCGGTATCTAGCCTAGCACTAGACCGCCCGTTTGCCAGACGTCTTCTCCTCGTTCGGTTTCAAGGAACTGGAGAAACAAAGCTCCTCGGGCCTCTATCCTCCCGGGAGAGAGGTCCCTAGCTAGAACCGTATCTAAGCCCATTGTCGTCGGGTAATAGAGGTGACCGGCCTCTATTTCCACCAGACCGCTTGATCCTTTGAATGAGCACCATCTGCTGACCACTGCAGGGTTCTTGTCAGGTCGGAGGATAGAAACGAAAGGAAGGTGATCGCGGTAGTGACCTGGCCAAAGTGCGTATCTATTTCGGCCTCAGTCCGGCGTCACGGCGGTAGGTTGTACGTGGTTCTCGCCTACCGAAGATTCGTCTGTCCGTAGAACAGTAGGTAGGTATCACGCCCAAACCCAACCCGAATAACTCTGGGACGCAGCGCCCTGTAAATAATAAGCAACCGAATGCCTGTACGTATTGAGTAGTCAATCATAGAGGCATTGACCGCTGAGAAGTCAGGGAGCTGCAGCTGCAGCCATGTCAGGTTCAACATCAAACCAACGATGAAGTTCGACGTATACGGCGCCATGGCAAGTCGCAATAGGTATACGATATCAATCACCCGAGCGAGAATTCTAAGTGTAGAAGCGAAAATTGCAATTTCATTGAACTATCGTAATGATCCCTACGGTGTGGCCTGCTTCTTCAGGTTATGTAGTATTCTGCAACCTTGAATCTTGATCTGATCGTCGACTTTAGAATAACTTCACCTGTTCAATCCATAAATGGACTACAATCACCTCCTTTCAACTAGCCACCGCATGTCAGTACCAACAACCGAGAAATCAATCTTGTCCGTTCTTGAATACGGAATACCAGCTCATTTAGCAAAACCTGAACCGAGAAAATTCAACCTGCCAGCCTAATTGCTAGCCTAGGTACGATACCGTATACGATATCCATCCTTAAACACCTCATCTCGGAACTAAACATTGGTTAGCTAAGGCCAGAAAAATCGAGTTGTGATATGCCTGCCATACCATTAGTTTGCAGCGTGAGTAACCGCTCTGCGGTTATGCGCCTTAAGACACCGCATAATGGTGTCGTTTCTTGAAAATGACTTGGTACAGCCCGGCCAGGGGCAGTTGAGGGGGCTTGCGCCCGCCTCAATAGCATCTTTAAGATGCTTTCGAAGGTGATCACCGAGGGCCTTTTCGGTGCCTGTTGTGGCTGAGCAGCCAGGCCATTGGCACTCGGTGCCAATATGGTTGTCCTTAATGTGGGTGCCCAGGTTGCCCTGGGCATCTGCGCCGCGATATTTTTTGGGGCAGTGTGGACAACTCACCACCTTCTCGTCGGGTGCTGGCCCGACTACCCCCTTGATTTTGGCCATGGCGGCGATGGCGGCCTGTCGTCGTGGTCGGCCGATATCTTCATCACCGGCAGGGAGGCGGGACTTGTTCATTCGTGTGTTTTTGATCTTAGGCATCTTTGATTTGAGACTTGATCATATTAGCTGGGCGAGATATCGTTGTAGAGCTGAAGTGACTTACGTCGTGATACGAAAGAAGGTAAGGAGTCAAAACCGTTAGAAACTTGAAGTCATTCCACACAATGGTATCGAGCGGGAATTTGGAAACAGTTATCGTCTAGAATAGGCGAAACCTTTATCGTCGATGGCGTAAACTTGTGAGGACAATGCTGATGACCGACCTACTTGACGATGAGAGGGTTGGATATGGTGGTCTGCTCGTGTGTAAACTTACAAGAATAAGGCTAACACGCCAGCTTGATGATGACAACTTGGATACGATGGTTCGTTCCGTGAGTAAACTTGTAGGACGATGCTGATGACCGACCTACTTAACGATGAGAGGGTTGGATATGGTGGTCTGCTTTTGTGTAAACTTACAAGAACAAGGATAGCACGCCAGCTAGTCGACGACGACTTGGATACGATGGCTCGTTTCGTGAGTAAACTTGTAGGAACAATTCTGATGACCGACCTACTTAACGATGAGAGGGTTGGATATGGTGGTCTGCTTTTGTGTAAACTTACAAGAACAAGGCTAACACGCCAGCTTGACGACGACGACTTGGATACGATGGCTCGTTTCGTGAGTAAACTTGTAGGACGATGCTGATGACCGACCTACTTAACGGTGAGAGGGTTGGAGATGGTGGTCTGCTCGTGTGTAAACTTACAAGAACAAGGCTAGCACGCCAACTAGACGATGCGTATGTTAGATACGATGGTTCGTTCCGTGAGTATACTTGTAGAAACAATACCAATAGGATTGGGAGCTTGACGATGAGGACCTAGAAGATTGAAAATGCTAGGTATCTGTTCGTGTGTAAACTTGTCAGAAGAACGACGAAAGGATAGCGTGAAGAAGAAAGCCTAGAGAATTGGATTCTGTGGTCTGTTCGTGTGGGGGAAAAAAAAAGAGAGACAGAAGTTACGACCGTACGGCAGGCGGGCGTGGATTTCACGGCACTCGGTCCTGAGTACCCTACCGAGTAGTCTACCGCCCCCTACACTCAACTGTAGCTTAGGGTTTATTGTCTATATCTCACCCCTGGTACAACGGATTAATCTCTGTTCGGTACCGATCAGATACCTACCCAAGTAGTTGCCCTGGGTACCTTCGGTTGAGTCTACGGGGGTACCTCGTGGATGCCAACCGATCAACGGTATGGAGGCCCTTACCGGAACCAATTCGCCGTGGCAGGCATTGACTTACGGGGTACACGGGTCATTCTTCTTGTCATGTACTCCTAAGTCCCTCGAGCCTGCCGGCGTCAGAAAAACATTGGCTACATTCGGCTCGGTAAAATAGAAAAAATATCTTTTATCTTAGGTAGGTACGTATTGACTTGTGAGTCCACGTCAATGGCATTAACTCCTAGCTAGACCTTAGGAAGCTACGAAACGCCCCGTGGATATTTGTCAATCCAATCCCTTGGAGTTGTTCAGTGTATAAGTGTTAATCAGTCTACGCCCTCTGTCTACTGTAGCCTCTACGTATGCTGGCCATCGCCAAATAGGAGCATAGATATCGACATCTTCCGTATTAACAGCCTGTCCTTTACACGGACCTGGTTGCCGTATTATTTCTATTACCATTAGAAGATGACAGTGAAGAAGCAGTAACTATTTTCTGTTCGCTACTCTCCTCGGTTTGTGTTTCTACTTCAGCGGCCATAGTCTTCGCCATCTGAATCGGCAGAGCACGGAATAAAATATATGTGACGATCTGATCTCGACGACGAGTATGTAAAGAAAGTGATATTTAGAAGTCTCCTAAACAATAGATACCGTATCGTATTGATTCCTGACTTCCCTCTGTGCTTGCGAGACCCTAGCTAAGTTTAACCCTTATACACAGTCAGGTGTCTTCTTGTCTCTTCATTGATTGATGTATTCGACCTGTTCATATTCGAATTTAGCTTCTTTCTTTGCCTGAAAGCGGTGATCTTGGCAGCGCGGCTCTCGATCCTCGCCGGGGTCACGGAGTTTCTTTCTGAGATAGTAGGAGACAATAAAGCGTCAAGAGACGCGTCGAAATGATGAATTCAAAGGAATTCGACGCAACGAGAAACCGAAACTTACCTCGGACAACTGCCGGCCATTGTAGGCTTCCCGCTTCACCTCATCTTTGGTTTCACAGCTCGTGATGCTAACAAGGGGACATTTGACGGAGCTACTCGAGCAGTCGGGTGGATAGTGATAACACTTACATTGAACTCCAAGCCATCCTTTCATACATTCCCATTCTCCCATCGTTGCTTGTGCTGGCGCGGGACCGTGATCTGCTAGGCGAGTGGGAGAATATCAATATCCTTCAAATTCGTGAACCACATCGAAAGCACGAAAGTCTCGGGCCGAGACTGAAGCAACCAGCATCTCCAAGTAAGGTCAAGAGTAATCGGGCTGGTATTGAACCGATAGCGAGGGACCCAGGCGTAGGCACAATGACGGCCGTCAATTTGGCGATCGAACTGAATAGAAAACAATGTCAGCTTCAGAGTAATAATGCAATCGGGTCACAAATAAAAGCGAAGAGTCGAAGGTACGGATAATGAGCACGCGACAAGCAGTGGAGATTTCCAGTTTCCGGAAGACGGGGTTGGTCCTGTCGTATCTTGTCACTGTATCAAGGAGGTTGGGAATTTGGATTGGCTTGGCCGCTGAATTGGAATGCGTGTGGTGATAGGTCGGTGATGGGAAGATCTAATTACCTTTCTAGGCGACGATGCCACACTGAAGGAGGTCGGAGCACGATGCCAGCATTTCCGGGTTCGGTGATCCTACAATGAATATCATCAGTGAGCTTGGGGTATCCGTTAACCATGTAGATTCAGCTACTGATGATACTAGTCAGAGTCTTCAAGGTCGTTCCATCAGGATTTGTATCGACTCTCTAGCTCAATGGAAACCGTTAGACTCCTGTTTTGCTCCTCATAACCCTACTCGTGGCAGAAGTAGAAAAACATTGGGACTTACTTCACCGAACTTACCTGTGCCGAAAACCCCAGCAAAGGCAATGGAATCCTGGCAGTGAACCGTTTGTCTGTCGATCAGGCCGGTCTCTCGTTGGGGACCGCGGTGACGTTTCCGGTTGAAATTGAGTCTATAACGCGCTAACACGGCGAGTCGTGATCGGGCCATTGACGGCTTCCTTTCCGGTCTGGGCTACCTACTTGGTGTTAATCCGTAGATCGATTTTCCGGTACTTTGGCCAGTCTCGTTGATACGGGGTTTGTAACAGTTACGGCGTTGTGTTCGTTAGGAAATAATAACTAGATACCACCTAGGTACGAGTGCTGTTATCCGAACACCTATGGGCCCGTCTTGAGCTGTAATCTTCCCAAACAGTGAATATTTGGCAGGTCATCGGCAAAGCTACGGGCCAGGACGAGCCACAGGTGCCCGGACAGCCAAGCACAGGTATTACCCCGTCAACAGTATTGACATAACAACCAAGCTGATATACGGCTTTATAGCAACATGAGACGTGGGGCAGTCTATGAGAAAACTATTGACGGGACCCTTATGCCTGGCTATCGGGGTACTTGTAGCTCCATCCCAGCCTGTAGCTTTGGACAGTAGCTGCCTGGGGAACCGCTGACAGAGAATACGGCCCCTTTATCTCTCAGGTCACCAAACCGACATCAATACCAACTTGCTGAAGGTGCTAGCACAGACTTGCCAGTTGCCGCAACTATACAAGCGTCCGCTTGAACTGCTCGTTATGATCCATGGCTTCTCAGCAAACTATAGGCGCTCAAAGTGACAGGAATCACAAAGGATGAACAGAGAACTTCTGAGGCTGTAAATGCATAATAGGACGGGCGATCTGCCACGTTTTAAATATCCATACACAAGACAAAATCGATTTTGATTCTTAAACAATTGTCGTTGGCCACCATTAGAGTACACTTGGGAGCTGACCAGTTGTATTTGACACCATCCACAGAACAAAGCTATCACGTACGACCACAGCCGCGAGAATATTCAGGTTCCCGTCCACGCTCCCATATACAAGATAGCCTCGGCCCTCCAGGTCAACCGGCACAACGACAAGGACATAAATGCCACCCTACTTCTTCGGCTCAGCAGAGTGTTCTTCTAGGCTTCTCAAGGGACTCTGCGCGGCTCCCAAACAGCGAATCCCTGGTATCTCCAATGTGCTCCCAGCTGGTTCGTCTCGTTTCCAGATTGATGGCCCATTCTTCATCTCTTCCAGGTTATCGGGCCGTTTACGCAAGCCAAAAAGGCATTCCGAAAGCCCGTTGCCTCGTGGTTCCAAAAGCTGCAGGGTCCTCGATCGTTCAACCGTGATTTCTTTGTTATGCCTCCAAAGAGCGTCCCCGGCGGACAAACACCGCCAGTTCACATTAGCGAGGAGGGTTTCCGCTGTATTCGGATCGGGTACGCAAGCATCCTGTCCTCGCTTTATGATATCTTGTCTGATAGGGGCAGTTCTTTCTCTTTCGAACTAAAACCGATTCCTAGGGATGCTAATTGGCGACTTGCCATCGGGTCCCAGGTTCGAGTCGACTTTCTGCAGTGCTGGTCCGGAAGCATAGGTTCTAGCCGGCTCCATTTTTCAATAGACTCCCATATTCCTTTCTAAGCTTTGTCAGTACGCATCGCATTTTATCATGCTCGAACTCGGTCGTTGTTGTGCAGGAAGGGGATGTGATGGCTTCGTGGGAGAGGGTGATGGCACACACCATAGGCAGAAACCGAGGTTGCAAGGAGCTATACAGCGGCGCGCTTATTGGCAACCATGGCGGTATGAAAAGCTTCCTTTGGCCAACATGAGGCCGACCTAGCAAGCCACCAGCTGTTGACGTTGACGAAACCCTCGCATGCCTGAGTGTCGCGGAATTGACTCTAACCGCTGCATGCGAAGCATCATTTGGAACATAATTAGAGGGTAAAAGGTAAACCGTAGCACCCTCCATTGGTACGATTCCATATAGAACTCGATAGATGGTAAATGAAAAATGAGAAAGACGGGAGCAAGAAAGGTGGCGCGGCTCGTTGTTATGTATATGTGATAGACTTCGGAGGCGTTCTTTCCAAGCAATCATCCCCGTCGGGAAACTGCCTTGATGAATTTCGCGTGCTGGACTTTCTTGGTTCGAATCTTTGTCGAGTTGAACCCTGACTGACGCTTTCCATATAGCTGTAAAGTATGGTTATAGCATGGAACCGGATATTACGCACCTAAATAGGGGTAGAAATATGTGCGCGGTCCAGCGTGGTCGTTTGGAATCTGGATCGGTTGAATACGGCCCATAGTAGTCAATAGATCTGTTAAAAGACACACTTGTCCGTTGATTTAGGTAAATACATAAGTAAAATGAAAATACTGGGCTACGTCGTCTCTCAATTAGGTTTGTAGTTAACAGTTACCGCTCCCACGATGGCCTCACCTGGCTTAGAAGATGATACCTTGGCATCGACGACCTTTTCATATATACCTAGGTACGTATACCACATATACCACATTCAATTCGATTATATTGAGGCCCCAGTGTATGCACACTTTTAGGACTTCCGGGTACTCCCGTCTCCAATTGCTGAGCCATGTGGTTATTTTCTGAGACATCGTTGGGGAGTGTCTGTTTTGAACGTACTGACCCATCCTATTCAGCTGCGGCTGGGGGATCCGCCCGGCCACCTCAAGGTGTTAAATAAGTTCAGTTGCTAATTCGCCAATTCAGATGTATTTTTTCGCAGTGATTGTCACGCTGCAACTCGGAAAGGGGCACGTCGACACCGCCCTTCGGATAGCGCCCATGCCGGAGTATACGCCACAGCCTGCAGTTGCTCCTATCCTCGCCTTTCATCGGGTCACAGGTCTGCCGCGGGTATTCAGGGATATGGTGACTCGCTTCGAGTATTTCCGACGACAGAATATATGCCTCGTCCCGCCGTCACTATCTCCGTCGAGGCATGACACCTAGTGGCGTGGCTGTAGTCCACTCTCATCATTTTCATCTCTGACGCAACCCTTGATACTCGGGTCATCTTTCTAAATTCTCGCCCATCCCAGCACCTTCGCAAAGGCCTCATTAGAAACGGCTGGAGTGCAGAAAGTCGCATGGCAACCTGGCTTTTCTTCGGACGTGCCTGTCGCCAGTATTGCCGGAAGCGGTGGCGTCAGAAGAAGGATACAGAGGTATGAACAAAAGAGCTGCCCTGCTAAATCAGTTAATAAAATACTAAGATTCCATCGACGCTCATGCTGAGTCCTGACTTACGGCGGAGTAATCACCGTCTTTGTCTGCAACATAGCTCGAGGAGAGAACCGATGGGATAGACAGCCGACTGCGAAATAACATTAGCCGCGTGCTTTAATATGGTAATATGAAAACACCGCTGGTAGTAGCTTACTCCGCCGAGGAGGCTGGCATATAAATCGGCTCCGGGATTTTGGGTGATATAAATATATATACTCTCATCCTGGACTCACCGTCTGCGTTGTGGGGTGTCAAAGGGGGAAACAATAAACCATCTGAGTCTATACCTTCAGCTAACAGAAAACCACGCCGCAGATGATGGGCATGGTGTTTAGCTGAGAGCGGGAAGCGTTCCAAAAAATGCAAAAAGTTGGAAGGGAGGTTAATGTTGAACAGTTGGTTAGAACCTAGACGGAAAGGAAGGGAAAGTAGAACAGGACGATGGCAATATGTAGAGAAAATCATGTTTGCTATTTGGTGGAGGGCGAAGCGCCATGCATCAGGGGAAGTCACATCTGGATCTACTATAGTCCGCACAACGCCAAGTATCAGGTGTGTATACAAATCGGCGCAACACACGAATTTACGAAAGCCTTGGTGGTGAGTGCCTACCACTTGACAATTTGATCAGCTATCCACGGTCACCGACTAACCAGACCCTTTACTAGTACCACCAGGGTGAAAAGAGACAAGTAATCAAGAGCCAAAACCTTCAGGGAGGCGGCATCGGGCGAGTCATACAGCCGGTTGGCTCGGGTTTGCCCGGTATCACCATGACGATTGATCTCGGTAGAATGACAGCTTTCTCTCCTGGTATAGTGTTCGATGCGGAAGATCTCCTATTTCTTACGTAGAGACGCGAATCATACTGTAGCTAGAGTCTATCATACCGGTAATTAAAGAAGACTGGTTGACAGGATATTTGACGGGGAATCTTCAAGTTTCTTTCCTTACTCGTGATTTCTCTCTGCTACGGGATGCTCGGAGCCAAGCTTCGCAAACGTTACTTTCATACCCCAATTCGATGGCACCTCTCGAGTATTATTCGAGGACAAACCAAGTCAATGACTCAATATACGGCAACAATACCACCAGGTCCGTTCAAATCCCCAAGAATCAAAGAAACCTCCTCCCCCCTTTCTTTTTAGTATATACTATATACTATGCAGGCCTTCTGCTATTGCGGTCTCTGGCTCTCGGACAAAGTGATCTGTTGCAATGCCCTGTCATTGTGCAACTGGAGACAATTGAGCACGTGTTGCTCGTGCAAATACGTTTGGCCGCATCCGGGCCAGTGGCATGCGAGCTTGTTGCCGCCGGCTAGCTTCATCTGGCGGTGATGCTCCTTGAGATGTCCGTAAATCTGGGTCAGTTTCTCGACAATGACGTTGCAGCCTGGCCAGTAACACTTTCGTGCCGCGATGTGGACGTTCCGAAAGTGTAATTCCAGTGAGTGGCCGCCGTGGACTATATGGCCGCACTCGACGCATTGCAAGGTTGGAGACGCGCGAGCAGTGCTAGCTTTACATGATTGTCAGCGTCGCTGTTGGAGTGTTTACTTGAGTCTCGCCGACTTACTACTTGACAGTGGGATAGGGCTCGAAGCCTCGGAGCTGGCGACATCAGCGGCGTCTTCGCGATCAGCGACGTCTTCGTAATCGGTGGCGTCTTCGTAATCGGTGGCGTCTTCGTAGTCGGCGGCGTCTTCGTGATCGGCGGCGGCATTATGCGGCCGGTCATTTCCTTGTGATGACATCGCTTTATAGAAGCTGTAGGCAAGGAGTGAGAGATATATGTGTTAGACTCTGTCTAAGGCATGGTTAGAAAAAAGGAAAATTAGGGGTTCATAAATAGGAGAAATACCACGAGTGGGGGTTCATTCCTGGTGTCAAAAGGGGAATCACGAGGCGGGCCTGTATTCAGAAACGGTTGTATACGACCTCTTGATGTAGATCATGTGACCCAAAGAGTCTATGAATTCAACGTAGATGCGTACGGTCGAGAATTTGGGAGGAAGTTTTTAAGCGACAAACGCGGGCTGGCGTTTTACTGGCTATAACAATAGAGCAAAAACTCGATGCGGACGTCGTCGAGGGCACTTTCTCCTGCGCAGAATTATGTTTCTTCACAGTTCTTTTTACGTCCGTACCGATTGGAGTAGCAGTAGATCAACACAAACCGTACTGGGGGCCAAATCAGGGAGATTTATGTCAATATCATAAGTAACGACGATGACTCGTGAGAATGCCCATATTCAGAACGGGTGCGTAATAAGGCAGAGGTGAATGAAGGTCTCTCGTCACTACTTGTCTTTGACGCTATCGAGAAACTATCATCCGAGCGTATGTGTTGCATCTGTGCATTTCCTATGTGTTTATCTGAGTACCTGATCTATCTCACAGCCTGCCAAACTCCATAGTTGTAATACAACGCCGAATGTTCGCAAATGGCGAGGGGACACGAGAAGGAGAAGGAAAGCATTCGTGAAAACAACCGCGGGGACTTTGAAACATGGTCTGAATCGAACTGAATCTGATTTCATTCCAGGACGGAAGGGGTATACCGAAGATTGTCAACGCCGGAACCATGATGACCCAAGTCAAAGAAGGAAACCCTAGAGGAGAAATCGAAAACTAGTGTACATCGGAGTAATCTGCCAACAGCCGCATCTACTTGAAATATGTAGACAAGTGCAACATTTAAACCAGCTATCCGGGTAGCGTCAATCCATAGAAGATCTCCAGCTACAAAGCGGACACTGGCTTTAGGCTGCGAGGGCAAGTGACAAGAACATTGTCGCGCACCTCAAGGCGAAGGTAACATACAACCGAACAACCTTAGATGACGTTATCCTCAGGGGTAACGGAGGTAACGGGGGTGCCGGGCGTAACCTGTAAGAATTCCAAGTATTAAAATCTGATCGGAACTTTCCAAGTAAGCCGCTACGGGGGATTTTCTCTACGGGGAAATAGGTCGCTGTTTCGGTACGACGCCGGTAAAGTGTAGGTATGTAGATGAGCAAGGTGAAGACTGAAGGCCGGGGAAGGGAGAAGAGTAATGCCAATAAAGTAACGACGATATGTGCTTACCTGGACAACCGGGGGGGGAGCCTGTCCCGAAGACTTGGGAGCCTTGGGAGCCTTGCGAGGGCTGCTGAAACGGACAGAAGCCATGGCCTTCTCCTTTAGAACCTCGAGCCTGCGTTAGGAAACGCAAGTTAGTATCGGTAGAATTCGAACAAGATAATTAGGCGCGCAGGGTGTTGGGTTTGGGGGCAATAAAGGGAGAGTCGGATACCAACGGTCAGGGCGATGAAGGACAGAGAAAAACTTACTCATCTTCGGAAAGACCGGGAAGGCTGACGGTCTCATGCTTGAAGTTAAACGGAGCCGACTGTAAGCAGAGAATATGGTGTCAGCTTGACGATGCGTTCTGTAAAGGTGTTATGTGCCATGGTAACGGGCGTTGATGCAGACCGGGGACATGAGAAAGCCGGGGAGGGGGTGAGGGTGGCGAAGGGGCGGAAAGGCGGAGGGGCGGAGGGGCGAAGGAGGTTATGACATGGTAGGGATGCAGACAGGACAACGGAATGAAAAGGAAAGACGGCGGAAACGTACAATTTGGAGCGAGGAGCGCTTCTCGTCAGCAGCAGCGCCGGCGGCGGCGGCATGTGCCTTGGATTTCAAACCGATCAGACGCTGAAGTCTGCCGGTGAAATCGTTGATGAAAATGCAGGCCATCTTCGTTGGTGGATTGATTGACGAAGACAGTCAACGGAGAAGATAGGCTAGAGGCAGGTTGTTGTGTGGGTTGTGGAAAAGAGTGTTAGGTACTGAGCTGTGTACAAAGTATGAAGTGGATCAGAAAGGCAGGTCGGTAATCGAGTCTTGGCTTGGGGTTGTAGAGGTGGGGGATAATGAACGTATTCGGCGGGGAGGATGAAAGAGAACAAGAAGGTAGGTCGGCGAGGTGTAGTGCGGGAAAGCTACCAACAAAGGCCGTTGTGTGTGTTGTGGTTGGTGTGGTTACAAGTGATGATGATAGCGGGTGAGGGTCAAGTGGTCAAGTAGATAGGTAGGTACCGTAACTACCAGGATACCAGGCACCTGGTATTCGGAGGTAGCAGGCTGTCTTTCTGTTTACTACAACCGGGGGCAAACCGCAAATTCGGCGCGTAATCGCAATGCAGTCTCTAGGGCCAGCTGAAGAACTGGCTGCAGCTGATCCGGCGGGCGACAGTTGACTGAATTGGAGAAAGTGTGTGTGTGTATATATAGGTATATATATATATATATATATCTGGGCAAGTGTGTCAGGTGAGGTAGGGCTTGGTGGCCTCAGCTGAAGGCATCAAACAGATAGGCCAATGGGTGTTGCTTGGCGATGCTTGTTGGGGATAGATTCTGTGCATGCATTGATGCGTTCAACCTTAGAACATTGGGCAGGGACTCGGAGACAGGGAAAGAAGGCACAAAGCCTTCATAATGTAGCCCGCACTGAGATATGCGAGCTTGGTGTCGCCGTCGCCGTCGCCGTCGCCCCTGGGGTAGACAGGAATAGACAGGAGCAGAATGATTACCGGCGGTGGAGGAATGGATAACTGATTGATCAACAATCAAGATTATGCAATGCAGTACCACAGTAGTGAACGGGCCGACCCTTTTTTTAAGGAAAAGTACGACGAAGATAGGGATAAATAAAGAAAGACGTGCGGGGGCGATAATATCAGCAGCGACTCTGCTTATGATGACGATGGATACTGATACCGCCTTGAGGCCCGGAGGCTAATGGACTGCAAGGAGCCAACTGGTATCATATCAAAGGGATAAATAAGTGACAAGCTGTAGGTATCTTATATGACGATCGGTTGGGACTCGTACACCCAACCCCAGCAGGAGAGAACAAAAGTAAACGGCACAAAGAAGTGAATGTGCGGAATCGCGGTATGGCGTTGGTCCCCGAGGCCGAGGGCAGACGGTACGTAAAAGTCTGAAGCCTACGTAAGCACTTTGGTTTACAATAGTGAGATGAGGTGGAGTGACGTGAATGTGACAAAAGAAGCAAGTGAGTACGCCATGTCGGTTATCGCACGAGTGAGGCTTGAAAGAATCCGATTGAAAACGACGATGGTTGAGACAACGATAATAGCGATGTAGAGACTGGCACCGTAGTAGCGGCGCCGTGTATTGGCAGGACATAGTCTATTCATGGAATGTAGCAATGTTCGAGAAACAGGGATTTGGGATATCTGGGGTTCAAGCCTTGGTGATCTGGAAAGATAACCTCACCTCACTCTACTCTGCCCAATGGAATGGCGTCGACCTGTGACTGTGATGGAGAATCTATTGCACCAGCTTCGCGACGTAATCCCTACTCCCTGCTATGCTTTTGCCATGCTCGATGATCGGATTGCTGGGCCTGGTGAGACATCATGCAGGCTACATTTGCCGAATCAGATCATCATAGGTAGTGGCTGTTCCATTCCTTCGGGATGCTCTCCTAACACAGCCGGAGCGGATGGCGCACCCACATTCCAGGTCTCTCTCGCCCCTGTGGATAAGCTGACATCCCCACCTCTCAACTACTGGGTACAGACTATTTAGGGTAGTCTTTCAAGTGAAAGCTCTTCAGCTTCACGAACTGATCGAATCCATATCTGCTCAGAGTAACGCCTTTGCCCGAGTTCTTCCAACCAGTCCAGGCAAGGTCCGGGCTCGGGAAGTCGGCACGATTGACAAAGACGGTCCCCGCGTCGACTCGCTGCGCGAGCTCGTAGCCTTTGTCCGTGTCCTTCGTCCATATGCTGGCAGTCAACCCGAACTCGCTATCATTCATCAATTGAATTGCCTCGTCATCATTTTTAACCTTCATGACAGAAATGACCGGCCCGAATGTTTCTTCTGTCATAACCCGCATTTTGTGGTTGACATCAACCAGCAACGTGGGTTTGACAAAATTACCTAGGGGTGGGAGGCTGCTAAAAGTCGGGTTTTCGGGCGTTGCGTCCTTGGCGCCATTATCCAAAGCATCTTTAATATGAGCCTCGATGGTCTCTTTCGATCGCTTCGAAACGACGGGCCCGATCTGGGTTTCCTTCTCGAGAGGATCGCCAACCTTATAGCCCTTTAGGACTTTCTGCACGGCCTCGATAAAGGGCTCATAGATCTTTTCATTGACGTATACTCTTTCAATGGCACAGCAGCTCTGGCCGGAATTGAAGATGGATCCATCAACGACCTCAGCAGCCGCCCAATCTATGTCGACGTCTTCCCTGACGTATGCGGGGTCTTTGCCACCAAGCTCTAGCCCGACGTTGACAATCCGATCAGAAGCGGCCTTCTGAACCGCCAGGCCTCCTGCCACAGACCCCGTAAAGCAAATCAATGAGACATTGGGATCCCGCACCACAGACTCCATGATCAATGGCGAGCCACAGTGAAAATACTGCAAAACGCCAGCCGGTAGGCCAGCCTCAGCGAATATCTTGGTGACATGCTCAGCAATTGTTGGCGTCTGAGGCGATGGCTTCAATATCACCGTGTTGCCAGCAAGAAGAGCCGGAATGAGCGAATTGACGAGGATCAGATACGGATACTAGGAATGTTAGCAGCGTATCTTTGGATCTGGCCGTCCGCGGCGATAAAAAGGATCCGACTCACGTTCCAGGCGAATATGACCAGCACGGGCCCAACAGGCACTTTGCGAATGAAGCGCTTGAATCCTTTCTCGGCTTCGCCCTCAGTGTCCTTCAGCGTCTCTTCGCTGATTTTTATCATGTAATTGGCACGCTTGATGGCCGTTAAAACTGATCCCTGTCAGCTCCTATCACTCTCCTAATCGGGCAACATGAGATTCTCACTTTCACCCCCAGTATAGGCGATGGGACGACCCATCTGCACCGTGAGTTCTTCCGCCAACTGGTCCTTTCGCTCCTCTAGGAGACTCAACGCTTTCTTAATGATGATTGTGCGGTCTGTCAAAGAAGTCTGACGCCATGTGACAAATTTCTCCGCGGCGACCTTGGGTATCGTTTCCAGCTCCGATGTGCTCACCCCGGTCCGCGTGAGGATCGGTTCATTGGTGGTTGGCGAAATCGTCGTGATGGTTTCGACAGACATTTTCGCATTAACAGTTGACTAGATAGTGGAAATAAAATAAGGGTAGATTTCACAATTTATTTGCTTTCACAGTCAACGATCAGTCAGTCACGTAATTTGCAAGTGCTTTTGTCACAGATCGAAAGGAATCCGGGAAACGAAATGAACATCAGCGATAACGAACGTCACCGATGCACCTTCACCCCGCCGAAGCCCCGATAGGGACATACTTTCTTTTCAACCTTATCATCTCTTATCTTAGCCTCGGTAGTTTGATAGGTGCCTTATTTACATACTATATTTACATCGCGATCCAGAATAACTTGGGTTTCTACCTGTTCCTGCGTACGCTCAATCTGCTACGAATCCGTTACGACCGCGATTGTAATCTCGACTACGAACATGCCCGCCGAGAAGCGAAATCATTACCTAGATGTGGACGAGAGTGACGACGACGGTAGCCAGGGCTACGATTCCGAGACGGAAAGGGTACAGAAAGGCTCGTCCAAGCGTCGCAAACTCGACCAAGACGAAGACGATGAGCCCCTAAGCGCCGATGAGGATCTTCAGGACGGCGAAGATAGCGAGCAGTACGGAGAGCTGGCGGAGGAAGAAAAAGATGAAGATGAAGTGGAACACAAGGAGTCAGCCAGCAAAGAGAAGCCAGCGTCCAAAATTTCAAATCTCCAAGAATTATCGCGAACCTTGACGAAGAAGAACCTCGTGGCCACGGAGAAAGCGGTAAAAAGGAGTGGCGTGATATACATTTCTCGGATACCACCGTTCAGTACGTGACTCTAGCATTTCCTGCTCTAGGGAAACCGAAGCTTCTCGAGTTGTTCTTGCTCGCGAAAAAAAGACGTGCTAATTGGGACACCCGCAGTGAAACCCGGCGTAGTACGGTCCATCTTCGAGCGGTTCGGGAAGATCAACCGGGTATACTTAACCCCCGAGGATTCGCAAGTCCGAGCCCGGAGATTACAACAGGGCCAGAATCGGAAGAAGAACTTCAACGAGGGCTGGCTGGAATTCATCAACAAAGCCGATGCGAAATCCGCGGTTGAGTTACTGAATGGCACGACTTTAGCCGAGATAGGGTTGGCCAAAAAGAGGAGTTATTATCGCGACGACATATGGAGGTAAGCGCCGGTATTTTCCACATTGTTTTCTTCTGCTTCTCTTCATTACGACCAATCTCTGACCTACATTCTAGTCTGCGATATCTAAATGGTTTCAAGTGGCGTACGTACTCCAACCCCCGACCTCCACGCATGAAAATTCATGCCTTTTTACAGCAAGGCATAATTCCAAGAAGCAACAGATTCCATACCTCAATCCAAGCCAGAACCGCGCACTAACGATATCTATCCCCAGATAATCTCACCGAGCAGATAGCAGCAGAATCAGCAGAGCGACAATCGAGAATGCGGGCCGAAATCAGCAAAGCAACCCGAGAAAATAAGGAATTCGTCCGGAACGTACAGAAGGGCAAGGAACTTGAAGGCATACAGTCCAAAGCGGCGGCCAAGAAGACCAAAGAACCTAAAGAAGTCGAGAATGCCGCTGCGCCCGTTGCCCCGGAGGCCGAGTCGAAGAGTCTACGGAAGTTCAAACAGGCCTCTGCGGGCAAGAAAGCGCCGGAGAAGGTCCACGAGGCCGCGAAGCGCGTCCTTAGTCAACTGTTTTAGATACGCTTTGTAGTAATGATACCCCCTTTTCTTCAAGACACTGGCTATGACGCGAAAGGAACTCGATCTGGTTCTGATTCTAGAGTCTAGAATATATTTAGTACAGCATTGGTCTTAAACTTGGCAATTGCCCATCTCTGATCCCTTTTCAAGGTGAGGGCAGTGTTCCTATGCGCAATTACATCGTCTACTACGTTTGTCGTGCTATGCCACGTCACATGACAGAAGTAGCATCTTACGAGACAGAAGGTTGGGCATGAAGTTGGGCGTATATTCTTGTCATTGACATTGCTCTCAATGGTACTATTCGCCGTCCTCCATAGTAAGCTCGTCAAAGTCATCTAATAGCTCGTCCATGTTGACCTGCGGCTCATCATCATTCCCATCATCCGTCGTAGCCATTGACATCTCATCTGGTTGTGGCTTTCTTGGCTGTTTGTACAGCTGCACGCCGGCCCGGAAATCTTCGTCCTGCTCGATATCCTGCAAAAACTGTTCAAATTCGCGATCCATGCGCTCCTGGTCGGCCTTCTTAGGCAGCAGCTCTCCCTCATCCTTCGCCATGCGCTTGACTTTCCACTGCCGCTTCTTGTTCTTTCTGCGGTTCGGGTAGTGTTTCTTGATGATGACGACGTCTGGTACCCTAGACGAATACGTATGGGACTGTTCGATCGCCTCAAACTCCGGGTTGTTAAAATTGGTACCCGACAACATATAGCCCATAACAGAATCGCCCGCATGCAAAAGACCTCCCAAATGTGTCCTGGCCCAGTATGTTTTATTGTTTGTGCCTAGGTCGGTAGCCTTTGCTATTTCCACCTCGGCAAGGACCCATTTGCCCTTTGTAGGACTTTGAATCGTTAGTAATTGTAGAAATTCTTCCCGATGAAATACCTAGGTATGTAAGAATATTTTTACGTACCCAACTAACTCGCAGTCCATTACAATGAACTCAACCAAATCCTTTGCTTCTGCTAGGGCTCCAAATGGAGCCCGCCAGTACACTGGGGCACTGACATCCGCCGTTTGTAGCGTAGATGGGTCTAATAAGTAAACCGAAGTACCGATCTTATAACATATCGAAAGAGGAGAGATATTTCCAGCTTGTTTGGCAAGTGATATCGGGAGAGCGACCAGATCGTCTTTGCATATCGGTATTAACTCTACCGAAAATGTGAATTTGTAACTCTTCTTAGCTGTGTGGGTGTCCTGCGAAATAAGTTCTGACGATTTCTTGAGTCGCAGCGGCACAACCGAGTTAAGGAAGTCGACGAACTACCAACCTATCAGTCATCATAATTAGTGAAGCCCAGGGGCAGTAGCATACCTTCTCAGCCTGATTTCTTGCGCTATAAAAGAAGTCAATTCCGTCCTTTGCCTCCTTAATGTTGATTGTGTCCCGATGTGCTCCATGTTTTAAAATCAGCTGTTCCAGGTATAGGAATGTTCGTTTCTGTGTATCCATTAGTACCATTTCGGTGTCGATACGAAGCCTCGTTGCCGTATCATCTCTGAACTGTCATAGCGGAGTATCTCTTACATGAAGAACTTTCTGCAAAATATTAGTCCATTTACTCATTGTAACGACGGTGAATAAGGAAGATCGCCTACCTGGCGCACTTGAACGCTCGCCCTCCACACGTTTGCAGTATATGACTTGGCGCATTCGGGACATTGTTGGTAAGCCACGACTAAGGTCCAAGTTAGCAAATCTCTCTCCGAAGCACAGGGAGACCAGGCAAGAAAAAGCTAACCGTATGTGACTTCGAGAGCCTGCTGCATGACTTTGTCCTCGGCGACCGCCGCCTGCACCACCAACTTAACTCGAACCCGCCTGCTATGGGGTTCTGTCCAAATAAACGAAGCGTCGATTATTCTCGTCCGGTTGAGACTTAGTTTCTTGAGGCATAGGGCTAGCAATTCGCGACTCTCGGGTGCCGCTGTGACCCAACTCGTTGGAGCTGCAATCGTTGAAGAATTCCAATCAGCTTTGACCCCTTTTCTTCAAAGGCCCCTGGCGGGATAACTAAGTGCTAATAAGAGAATCGACTCGGCTACTTACTACAGAATAGTTAGCAAATATTTATATCAGACGGTTAAGGGTAGAGCCGAAACAGGGACCTGGCACGGCAAAGTCTTACCGTTGAAGCCATCTATCACAATCTCTGCAAAAGTGTAGTGTAGCCTCCCTCTGGATGCCTTGGGATATGTCTTTGGTAAGCTTGAAGCAGTCATAGCATTTCGCATCGATCGCTGTCATGCCGTCTATGGGCGCACCACAGTCGGCACAAAGGATACTGTCATGGCGGTTAGCTACGTGAGTAATGAACGATTCGAAACTGGCCGGATAGATCTGGCTGCCCGTTTACAAGGGCTCTACAGCGAGCTCAATGTTGGCAGGCAGACGCGAGATCCGTAGCCGTCACTCCGACGTACGTTGCCGTGATGCCGTGCGTCTGCGCCGGAGCCGCCATGGGCATCGGCGCGTCTAAATCCAAGTCCATCGACATGGTGGATGGTTAGATCTGTGATGGAGAGGAGATTCGTTAAACCGGGCGCTGAGATGTCAAAAGTTGGGCTCGCGGTCTCGATTATTACTTATCATGGCGGGGAGGTTTTCGAAAAGATTGCCCCTCGCTTTGATTGATAAGCCCGTTGATCGCTATCTCTGGGTCTTTCTGTTATCGATAATTACCTACCAAGGATACAAGATCTACGCGATAACTGCATAGTTAGTATCCATTAACACGTTTCTACTTTGTATATGCATAGCTCGCTTCCCGAATCTTGTGTTTCGAGGACCTCGGGAGAAATTTGGGAATATCTCCTCCGAACATCCCGTGTGAAGCGAATTGGAACGGGTTGGATGGCCGGACCTATTTACCTCCTTACACATGTACATAGCCACCGGCTCAGAAGTATCCCCTTGAAAATCAGAGCCCGTGCCGACACTTCCGAGGGATTTGAAAAAATACCTTGGAATTGGTGACATAGCGGTTGAAGATAACTAATGCCTTGAACTGCACTCATCTTATAATCTATTTATTCCCCAATCCTTACAAACAGCTCACCCCGATGATCTTGTCAAATACCTGTCGGGACTGCTGACCGACTTTGTCGTGACTGGTCCCCTATTTGCGGCTGCTACCGCACGCATCACGGTCACTTTTCCTCGGCGACATTGAGCGCCGGGCCCTTCGCTCTAGTGACTTGAGTTGGTTTAATATTGCTGTATACTGATCCCTATATTGAGAATCCATCCCCGCCAGTTCACCAGGCCATCTGGATCTATCCCAGAAGAGACACGACTGCCCAAGAGGACTAGGAAGGTCTAACATGTCGACAATGAGATCAGCAAGATACGCCAGCTCCCACCCAAAGCAAATCGATACGTAGATGTCTAAATGGCATTTGTGGCAAGACTTGAGCGAATCCACGGTAGGGCCATGTCCATGGAATAGTGATGTGACAAAGGGCTCTTTCGGGTATGCACACCTGGTAAGAGCGGTTCTATACCAGGTATTGTCCCGACGATTCCAGTCTCCGGGGTATGTCTCCTTTCGGGAAATTCGGGCCATGACTTTGATTCTGTCGTGGGCCATACTCTCTACCATCTCGCTGACAGTCCGTTGGCGATGCCTCAATCAGTCGGTTTCTGTTGGTGCACGTGTAAGCCAACATGTTTGGTTATTTGGATCCTGATCCAAGTTTTCCTTCGTCCTAGCCGGCCTGGTGTAAGGATAGGCGGCTAGTCTACTCCACCGCCCTTTATATCAGGTCACGGGGATGCCGGTCATGGCGGTCCAGGAATGCTCCCACCAATCGTTCTCAGCGCTGAACAAGAAGTTGCGTTCAGCATTCAAACGAGTTAGTTGTTGACATGATGTCTGTATAGTATGGCAAATGGCGTTGTGTGTGAGAGTTTGCTCCTTGTTCGCGTCCGTCGGTTATATTGAACTGCTTTGAGCACGCTCTTTTGGTTCTTGCTAGTAACGTTGGACAGAGACGAGGGCAGTTGGATGTCGGGATTCCCCAGGAACCACGGTTTCTTTCCAAATAATTGAACGCATAGAAATCTGAGAGAAGCCACCCATCTTCATCTGGGCTCGAGTAGGAATTGTCCGGGCTTGCAGTTGCCAGGAAGTATGAATCCGCGTGAAAGGCCGGAATCGTATGAGTTGTGTAAGTGCGTGGAATTGAAGTCTTGACGCGCAAGCTCTCACCGGGAATAAGCGTTTGTTTGTGGGACATGGGGTTCTAATTTGAAGGTATTAATTCCTCATCGTTGAGACGCTCGGGCTGAACCAGTTTAACCCTCTACATCGTCTTATATGAAAATGTAGAAATACGCTCACCGTGATCTTGAATCAGACTTGGATGTTAAGTGTTCTTCGAGACTCCAACCACGTCATACCGTATACGATCTCTGACCTGCCTCCCTACCTAGATATGGTTCACCAGAATGAGATTTCAAAAAGTCAGCTAACTGTGCTTGCTAGTTGCATTACTCCGTTGAACCCTGGTTTCGTTTCTAGGCTTGATTTCCTCAACGATCACTTCAGTATTCCTCACTTCGGCGTAGACAACCATAGAAATGCGAATTCGATACCGACCATATACTTTGATGTATGATATTCCGATTCCCACTCGTACACTACCTTGTTGCTGCCGGTGTGTTTGCGTACTTGAGGTCAACTATAATATTTGACCACAGAGAACACCACCGTCACATCCCGACCCCCAGTCGAGGTTCTGAAGTTCAACACTATGCCAAGTTTCCTCTCGACTACGGGCTCATCATGCAATACAGATAGAGCCTATTCGCTGCTCTACGAATGGCTTCGATAGTTGATACTTTCTTGGTTATTCCTCACGTTACGCTCAGCCATACAATGAAGACACGAAGTAAACGCCGTTTCTAAATACTAAGCACCTTGTCAACATCGATATGTCAGCGTATTCTTAGCAGTAATTGTGCAAAACACGGCTTCTCAGTATCAACAGTCGACTGACAGAATTGTTCATACGTAAATGATAACACAACTCAGTGGGCGGTTGGTGTTCACGGATGATCACGGCGCGGGAGCGGGATTCTGTCTCTGGCAAATTCGGTTCTATCTTTGTTTTGTATCAGAGCCTATGGTGGACTGAACTTGTAAATGGATGCCCACTGGTAGATACTTCATGAGCGACCATCCTAATGTGACGGTGTTGAGACGAAGCATCCTATAGATCGAGTCGAGTTTCAGCCCACCACATAGCGGGATTTTCCACACGACTTCAATTCAACACACCCGCCTCAACTGCCTCTATTCTACTATTCTAGCTCAATCCACGTTCCAATTCTATACTTCAATTGCGCAGATCGGCGATTTGCCCTTATTTCCAATACATAAATCCTACGAAAGTGCTGGTTCCCCAGTCGCTGAAGGTGTAAGCTGACCGGGTCTGGGGAGATAATTGACCTCCGGGCCAACGACGTACCAACCTCCTAGCACACTGCGGCTTGCTATCTTCTGAGTATAGTACCTTCGAGAAGCCGTAGGAATTGCTCTGCGGCGAGAAGACCACTAAGATTTCCTGTAATTCACTATGACTAGAGCTACGAAGGACCTACGTATACGATTCTCATATATTAGTCAACCTCAAAAGTACTCGCCGATTGACCGCGGCCTCTCGGAGGGCGTGATCCAACATACCTACATGGACATTCCATCTTTACCTATACCGTTCGCATACCTACGCTTGCTCTTTAGTATTTCCAACCCCACTGTCTAGTCCGAGGAAGCAATCGGCAATCAGTTACGCTGCTTACCCGGGGCAAGCCCACGTCCTGAGATCTCCCGTCGAAGACCAGCGCTGTCAGCGCTTGACGGCGCTATGTCGAGTCCACGAGCCAACCAACAAAGTAAAGGGGCAACACGAATGCAGCGACCCCCAACCCATCAAAGCCCGTCTCCCGATCTTCTCAATGTTAGGCCCCCTCATCAACCCATCGGAGGTCAATCGGACAGAAGATGGACAGGGGCGTGTTCGCAACCCCACTCAGAGCGTGCATATCTCCCCATGGAACCTGGTGAGCGTCTTTGATGCCTCGAGGACGTCGCTTTCCCACGATGATCCCAGGTAGAGAAACCTCCCCTCGGTCAGACCTGTAAGGCATACGAGACCTGTCCATTTTCCCGAACCATTTCCGGAGGGGGGCCTTCCGGCGAGACAAAAGACGCCGCGGCGTCCCTGCGTATGCACATGAGCACTCCAACCTCGCATCCACATGGTCAGACATAAATTAAGCAGAAGCCCAAAATCCCCCCAGCCCAGACGGGCTATATAAGCACCTTACCTAAGAGGTCCCCCCAAAACCCGACAAATGAACACTGAATGCCCGTCGCGCTCCAGAGGAACCGTCATCGTCGGATGTTTGTCGGTAACGAGATAATCCGTCATTATGTCGACATTCACGATGATTGTATAGGCGGTTTTACCGATCCCAACACTAGTATGGGATGATTCCCATGCATCCGCGCGCAGCGAGACAATGACCTGCTCCATAGAGACCACCCCTTCCTTGCCTGCTGCCCGCCGGGGGGGGGGGCCTTTACAAATCCCGCTGTACATGTGTGCGCACGCGTTTGCGAGTCAGTCATACGACGTGGAGGGTGATGAGCTCATAAGGCGTGCTCAAGGCGTTATCGGTCAGACAGACGCTGGCAGGGGTTCCGCGCTCGGTGAAGTTGCAACGGCGCCCGCCGCCGTACAGAATGCGCAATAGATGATGCAAATCTCACAATGGCGTGCGCAACGCCAATCATGGGGGGGGGAAGCGTCTCCGCTGCGTTGGAGAGCCGTGTTTGCGGGCGAGGAGCGAAGCCAGCGAAGTTGCGCAGCCCGAAACAGGTTTGGCCGAAGTTGCTATACATCGCTCGAATTGCGTGATCGAACTCCATATCAACCGGGTCGCGTCAAACGCGGGGTTGCTTGCGAGGGGATCTATAATCCGCATCGCTCGTGATTACGAGGCGATCGCGATTATTCAGTATTCTATTGGATAATTCGTCATTTGCGCAATTATGTATCGATCTCACATCAATCTCTGATCCCCGACACCAACCGGAGACGTTGCGCGGCGTTCTGTTTGTATAATTAGAGGCGCCTGTCTCCCATTATTGCTACGATGCCCCCCCCTCAAGACACCACCCCTACAAAGCGATATCACAGCAGATCCACGCTCAAGCCATGGCTCCCTCCGCCGTTACGACTGTCACAGAGACAGTAACTGAGCAGCCGACGCAGAAGGCCTTTCGTACCTTCGGCGGGTACAAAGAATTCGCGACGTACGGTTTCTCCAAGGAAGCCGAGGAGGGAAAGATAGAAGGCATCGAAGCAGCGCAGTACCCTCACTACCTACCCACATGGGACCCAACCCAGAAGCTCCCGCCCCTAGAGCCCTTCGAGCACTATGAACACGGCAAGGACGCAGACACCTCATTCCCCGACCTCCTCCCGGCGGGTACCGAGGTGAATGACCTCACACCGACCATCGGAACTGAGGTTCGCGGCGTTCAGCTGAGCTCTCTCAGCGACGCCGGTAAGGATCAGCTCGCGCGCTTCGTCGCCGAGAGGAAGGTGGTCGCCTTCAGAAACCAGGACTTCAAGGAACTTTCCATTCCCGACGCGTTGAAGTGGGGTGGCTACTTTGGGCGCCACCACGTCCATCCGACCGTAAGTGGTTCTCTGATTTGACGTTTGCCTATGCCCTAGTCGTTTCCAGGAGTAGGGAGCTGTGCCCCCGGCCAGTAGCATGTCTTATCAAGAAACCTCACATGCTCCGGAGACCGCTTCGTACCCCACGCATAATAGCAGCTATTGACCCCGAACGTAGTCCGGCGCACCCCTGGGGTACCCAGAGGTTCATATCGTGCACCGTGGTGCCGGTGACAACAAGGCAGACAACTACTTCGCAAACCGCGTTAGCTCAGTAGCATGGCACACCGACGTGTCATACGAACAGCAGCCCCCCGGAACAACCTTCCTGTACATTCTTGACAAGCCCAAGACTGGCGGCGACACGCTCTTCTGCAACACCGTAGAGGCCTATGAGCGTCTCAGCCCCTTGTTCAAGGAAAAGCTGCACGGCCTCAAGGCCAACCACTCTGGTTTCGAGCAGGTTGCCGTTGCCCGCAACAGGGGAAGCACCAACAGACGAGAGCCAGTTATCAACGCCCACCCAATTGTCCGGACTCATCCCGCCACGGGAGAGAAGGCACTATACGTGAACCCACAATGTGAGTTTGCTCTGTCTTAATGAATCGGGGGGGGACCCTAGAAAACTAACTCTCCTCTTCAGTCACCCGCAACATCGTTGGAATGAAGGAGGAAGAGAGCGATGCAATTCTGAAGTTCTTGTACAACCACATCGCCTTTGGCGCGGACTTCCAGGCTCGGGTCAGCTGGGAAGAGGGAACCGTCGTCGTATGGGACAACCGTGTGACTCAGCACACCGCATTGTTGGATTGGAAGACCGGACAGCGAAGGCACTTGGCGCGTATCACGCCTCAAGCCGAGCGTCCATTCGAGACTCCCTACGAGGCTTAAGAATAGATAGTTCACAGAAAGCCGGGTAGAATGTCGCGTGAATCTGACTTAGTGTTGTTCCTCATTGATTGTCGTTGCTCCCTGTTTTGTTTGCGTTCCGCCTGTCGCTTCTTTAGACGTGCCATGAAGTCCAGATCCTCATCATCTGAGATAGCCTCGTTTTCCTCTGTTTTGATTTGACTGACTTGAGGGTTGTGCGTGTCGTCGTAAGAACTAGAGGGTGGCGGCTTCTTAAACTCCGAAGCCTTTGGAAATGAAGTACTGGAAGACCGAGATATTGGCTGTGAAGTCCGATGCAAAGGACGATAGGTATTTGAGGATTCTAAGTCATCATCAGAATCAGATGGCACACTTAGCTTCGGCCGGCTCGGGCCAGCTCGATCTATTGTCTGCCGGCTATATCCAGCCGCCGCACGGGTCCTTGGGGCGGTTGTTAGTAGTCCATCTAGTCGCGGGGCACGTTTCCCTGGGCTCTCCATGAGCCCATGAAGAGATAGTTTCTGCCACGAATCGCTGGGGTCGTCGGTTCCGGTGCTTTCGTCACCGCCAGAATTCCCTTTACGAGTTTTCCGAACCGCAAGCCGCTGCTTCTCTTTCAGAAGCTCCCTTTCTCTTTTGATCTTTACCATATCGGTCATGCGTCCCACAACCGGCCGCGAGATGCTCTTGATCATCTGGGCATTCTCAAGTTCCGAAGCTTGTTTTAGCCGCTTGTATTCGGCAGCATGCAGATGAGCCGTGAATAGCTGAGCCGTAGTCAATAACTCATCTTCAACCATTCGATGGCGATCATCGTTCTCGACACCCTCGATCATGAATCTGTCCATATCTTAGCTATGTATCCTACTAGTCTATGGCATAGCACCCACATCTCCGGTGGTGGCGCTGGCGGCGGCGACGTCGACCCGGATCGACCTAGCAAGCTTGTAAGAAGCTGTTGCAATCTTTACTCATTATGGATGTGGCATACGAGGTCGTTTCAAAGTCTTCTTGTTCTGATCCCCAGCATCTGGAGAGGGCGCCGAATCTACCTCATCCGGAGCCGAGCCGGCATCTTCCCGCGCGACGCGTTGGACAGGGGTGGATCGCGCCGAGCTAGGGAGCCGAGACGCCTCTCCCTCACGACGTTTCCAGGGCAGAATGCGAGGCATAGGTGCAATGAGCTTGGTTCTGAGTTCATTATCTATGATCAACGGAAGCAAGCAAACGACAGCATATAAGTTTCGTCACAACTTGAGAGAACGTGTATGGTGTGAAATTAAGTTGAAGATGCCGGACGGGTTATGTATCCCGGCCAAACACCGATAGATGCATGACTGCCTCTGTACTGTACTAATTATGCTTAATTACACATTTCACTATGTAATGTATACGGGATACAGTGTATCACTGTATCAGGCACTTTGGTACGAAAATCGACGGCAAAGGGATGGAAATCAGCCTCATGAACAAAAGGTCATAAACCTCACCGAAGCCCTGTATTCAGCGACGGTCGATCTAGTAGATGATTAAATGGTTCTTTGTTTGTAATATCCATCAAACGTTGGGGTGGCAATAGTGCAATACCAGATACGATAAGGCACCAACGATAATGAAGAAAGATGCATTCATTCATTCGTAAAGACCTAGTCTAGCTTGAAAGGAGGAAAAACTATAAGGTAGTATCTACATTCACTCTCCCAGCTTCTGGCATGCCTGGTCAAGAAGCTTCTGTACGTCCAGCGATCTTTCCGGAGTCTTCATCTGCGATATCTTCTCCAACATCTCACCGCGTAAAGTACCCTGGCCGCTCACAGCGCCAAAAACGCCCTTTCTCCACGCCGTCGCGAAGGCAACAATTGCTTTCGCTCTAGCCGCCCTCTGGCTCTCAAGCACGACACCCCCTTCGTCGTGGAGTAACAGCTGGAACCATCTCATTGCGAGTAGGCCCTCGTCGGTGCTTGTAGTAACCCCAGACTCAGATGCTTGGTCCATGAGCTCCTGAGTACTAGTGAATAGTATATCTCTAGCAACAAGGAGAGATCGCTTCGCACCCTCCATGGTTGTGACGATATCGCTTATAACACTGGCTGGTGATGATCGCATCTTGGGACGATTATAGGCCGACGTGACTACTTTCAGTGCCGCTTCCGTGGTTTTCCGCTCGGACTCCGTCAATTTATGGGCTTCACCATCCAAAGTCAGGTACTCAGAAAGTAGAGCCACGACTTCGGAGTACATGTCTATATCTTCTCGTGCGGCCGCATATTCGGCGAGCGCCTCGAATGCATAAGGACGGTACTCGTCGTTATTGCGCTTGGCCTCGCGAATCGCGATTTTCTTGGTTTGGGTTGCGTTTGCCGAGTCGCTTTCCCAGAATTTCTTGCCGTGACTGATGAATTGAGGGTACGAAGTCACCAGCTTTTCCTTGCCTTTGAATGTTTTCAGCGCGAGTGCCTTGTCCAACACAGGCCATACTTGCTGAATCGTAGATTCGCTGAATTGCCCGCCCTTGCCTGCGGCGCTACTTAGAGCGGTAACCATCGAGGCAACAGTAAAAGCGGCGCCGTGTTGTAAGGCCCATTTCGACGTGTCTAAACCTTTTGATATGAGTTCTGATATTTCGTTGATGTAGCGCTTTACTGTATGGTTTCCTCCCGCATGTTGTTCCCAAACTGCACCACAGACTTCTGAGACATATTCGTCCGTATCGTGTTTGCCAAAATATGCGAAGGGAAGAAGTCGGGTTTCTAGATCGGTGAAAGCATCAGGTGACACTTTTGCGATGGCGAGGACAGCATCTGCTACCTTCTGTCGCCGCAGTTCGTCTTCAGCAGCGAAATATAAGTCTACCAACCTCGTCGTGTAGCGGTCTCGGATTTCAGGATCCGCGGACCTGAGTAAATACGCGGCGCTTTTCGCATATGCTTTGCTGACTTCATTATTGCGATCCAGGATCTGAGTGTGTAGGCTTTTGACGAACATAGCATTATAAGGAGAGAGGTAAATACTATGGCGTAGAGCTAATGTGCTGAGCACCTCACTACAGCCAATCTTGGTTTGCATTCCAAGTGCTGATTTGACGGTAGCGACCAGTTGAGGAGCGAGCTGCGACATGACATTTTCGTCAGTAAATCGAAGACAGTCAGTGATACACTCAAACAATGGAGACCGCGTGGCTGCCGTGCTCCGTAATTTGTCAAGTCCTTCGCGGTCTTCCTCGCTGACTCTTTGATAGTAATAGTTAACTTGGGCCGGCTCAACAGTACTGAGTAGCCCCAGGGAGTGGGTGATAATTGTAGGGATAAATGGTTTCAAAGCATCACCGCCATTCTTTGAGACTTCTAAGACCGTGCTGATAGCCATGAATTTAACTTCCTCCACAGAATTCTCGATTCCCTTGTCGGACAGCAGAAAAGGGAGGACTTGAGCCATCATTGACTGGGCCGAAGAGGAGGAGTTATTCTCTTGCAGCTGAGACACTAGAGTTTTCGAAAGGCTCATGCAAAGTTTGAGAGCCGCTTTCCTCACAGATCCTTTCTGGTCATCTAGGACCCTTAGCGATTTCTGCCAGATATCTACGTAGTACTTCTCATACTTGAGATAAGGTTGTCCGTAGATGAGGTCAGCAATAGCAGCACTGCTAGCTTCTCGGACGCGCCACTCACGGCCGTCAAGAATACTCTTAAGCAAGTCAGTCATGATAGCATCAAAATGCTCATCAATTGTAACCGTCTGGTCCTTGACAATAGCCTTCCAGATATCATCCATGGATTTTCTCACATTGGGGTTAGGATCGAACCTATATCGAAAGAGCTTTGGATAGATATTAGGATCCAGTTCGGCATCGGATAGAATATTACTCAAACCGAACCTGCCAAAGGCTGATCGAGCAGTCCATGTGGCAGCATTAGTTGCAAGGGCCATGAATTTATAAATGAGACTTTGGTCTCCAACCTCGTTGGCCAAATTGATAATATCTTTATAGGATGTGATCGACTTGCCATCCCCAGTGGGCAGCGCTCCGGCATCAAAAAGTTCAGTGTCATCGTCGACCTTGAGTTGCGTTTTCGAACCAGTGAAACTGGCAACTAGGTCCTTAACAAGGTCACCCTTGAGTGACTCATCTCCTTTCTCATATACTAGGGCAAGGCCTCGCGAGGCGGTTTCTTGTACGAGCTCATCACGAGCCGTCAACAATCGCATGAAAGCGACTTGGCAATCGCGGAGTCGCGACTGGATATTCGGCAAATCGGAGCAATACTGAATGATGCAGAACAACCATATGCCAGAAGCTTTGATAAGGGATGGCTTCGTGGCCTTACAGTCATTCAAAAGTTTGTCGAGAGTCGCGCTAACCTGGTCCGGTTTTTGACGGAGGCTTCCAATAAGGTCTTCGCCATATCCGGCTGGCTGGATATCAATGCCAAGCTGAACAGATTTCGAGTCCCAACGAGCTATTGCGGTAGCGATTGCTTCGCCGATAGCAAAGTGGACTTCTGTTCTTTTGATTTCAGACAGACCAAACAACTTTTGTAGTATCTTCTCCGCGGGTGTCCCTCCATTGTGGGATAACTCACTCAGTCTCGGAATAGCGAGTCTCCCAAGCGTATGAATAGCCTTTTCATTGCCTTGTGCAGCGAGCGATGTGAGGCGGTCGATCATAGTATCCAAATCGCTATCTTGTGGCCATCCGATGTCAGCAGTCCACAATTGCGCAAATGAGTCCATCGCAGCATTTTGTATGCCCGTGTCGTTCCCCATAAGACCTGAAAGAGCGCAAGTGTTAACAAACTGGATATATTCGGGTGCCTCTGGGGATATCCGGCCGTAATATGCTGCTCTGGCGAGATAACCGGAAAGGCAAGTGAGTGAACATTCGTACTGCGCTGACAAGGACGCTGATGGATTGTCGGTAGATGATAAGAGTTCTCGTAGTTGAGCAATATGAACAGAGACCCCATCATCCCAGGGTGCAAGGATTCCAAATGCTTTAGAGACCAACTGCCGGACCTTTGGATTGTTTGATTTACGCAATGGTAGCAGCTCATGTGTCCTCCTAGAAAGAGTCGATATAATAGTATCGGGCGGGGCGAACGACAGAATATCAGTTAAGCATTCAATGCAATCTTCCACCCCCAATTCAGGATGATCCTGAAGACCATCTATTGCTGCATTAAGGAGGAGCAGAATAGATTTCGGCTCTACCGTCTTGAGGTAGTCCTTAATGGAACGACGAGCTACAAGGTCATTCTGGATTTGCGTATCCAATCTCGATTCCCAGTCCATCTCAATGTTATTATCGGCGAGAGCAGTTAGAAACAATATCTGCTTGACGAAGCGTATAGCTATTGGAAAGGCTTGAAGACGGTCATTGGGGTAGAGCGTGTATCTGGAGATCTGGTCTACGGCCATTTCATGCTCCTCAACCTGGCGAGTTGTAGAATTGAAGAGAAAGACTGCCAACCCAACCCAGTCAGGAAGTTGAAAGGTCTCTTCTGGGTGTAATTTTGTAGCCCACCAAGGATCCAATCCTCGCTGCCCTTCCTCTAGCACATCCCGTCGCTCGGCGGAATCGGTGGAGAGAGCTAGTATGTTTATCCAGCGCGCTTTGATATTATTATATGGTAAACAGTTATTGGCGAATCTCACGGCCACATGGCGAGCTGTCCGTACATTTTGTCGTTCGGGTACACTCATGTACTCAAGGAGAAGCACTTCAAGATCTCGGTGTTGAGCAGCATCTGTAGATTTAAAGAGACTCATCATGCTGGAAAGGGCGCTCTCAATGTACACAACGATATCCGGAGTAGAGTCAGACACCAAGGAATCGAATAGCCACTTCAGCAGGGTTTCTTTTGCTTTGTGTTCGAGGCTACTCACCCTCGCTAGAGCGCCAATGGTCTCGTACGCGGTGGAACGTAGTCGCTGTTCGTCTTGAGATTGAGACTGATTGTTTTGACGACCGGGAGTTGGCCAACCCTTCCCAAGTATGTAGTCTTTGAGAGTAAGTGTGAGAGCTGGTCCCATTATCGTGTCTGTCGCTTTAGCTTCAGAACTGTTCCTTGCAATCCATGAAAGAAAGCCTAGTAAGGATTTATGGAGCCTCAAGGCTTCAAGACCAACTACCGGAGCCTCGTCTCCGGTAGTCAAAGCGAAGTCTGCCTTCACGGCATCAACAACTTGCTGTTTTTGAGTACATGCGATAGCAGATCTTGACAATAGTTTAAGAATCTGCATTCTGTGGGCAGCTGGAAGTATGCTATGCGCCGCGAACAAGGACCGTACAAGGTCTTCGTCTTCGAGGTCAACACTGGCTCGCTTGAGGGCATCATCAGCTACGGATGAGATTCTCGAGTCTGCGGAGCCCGCTGCGTAGATGATTGGTAGATAGCGTTCATCATCCGTGAACGCACCGCTAGCAAGGAAGCTGACGGCCTTCGTCTTGCATTCCGGTAAACTAAGGCTGTTTGGAACTTTCGGCTGCCACGCTTTTGGATCTTTATTCCGCAAAAATTCGACATCGTCCTTTGTCAAGCCAGACGGTGAAGCTTTCAACTTGGCCGGTATGTCGTCTTCAGGCGCTAAAGCAATATCCTGTCTTAACAGAAATAGCTTCCCAAGCCAATCTGCCACATACTTTCTGTCGGAGGCATTCGCAAGGCCGACCACGTCTCTAAGCGCAAGATCGTCTGCACTACCCCGTCCGGGTATTTTAACCTCCAAGAGAAGACGAAGAAAGATATTGAAAAATCTGGCGCCACTCGCTGGATTTGTCTCTTTTGAAATATCACGCAGCACAACCGGTAGAAGTTCGCGACGTTTCGACTGATCGAGACGAGACAATCCTTCTCTGATCAATGCAAGATCCAGCTGTTTCACAATTGGTGAATTTGTCTGTTTATACTGCTCTAGGAGAGCCGCAACCGGTAGCACCACACTATTCCTTGACGTAAGCTTTCTCACATAGACCCCCGGTGAGGAACGACAGCTCATGATCTTACCCTGGAGGCTGCACAAAATTCTTGATGCTCATGAAGGCCTTGAAAGTCTGAGGAGGCTGTGAGCAGTAGCATCAGGACGAACCGGGGTATGGGCACTTGCATCCTCTCGAACAGCCTTGTGCTGGCTGCCCGCCTTCTCAAGCAACGAGGTAAGTTGTGACTGAAGCGCGTCACTCAGTTTTTTCTCATCGCTAGAAACAGCGGCGAACTTATATCTGATCGATGACACGAGCCTGAGCTCCGAACTCTCACTAGATGCAGCCATAGTGTCTCATTGGCTACCATAAGAATGAAACTATGCGCGTCACCCGGTCCGAGCAGTAATCGGATCTGCGACTGTATGCGAGGGGAATGAGTTGGTAATGCGTCCCCCTTTGTCCGTAACAGATTGGATATAAAACTCCCCGTTGGTACAGTCGCTGGATGTAGTGAGCAAGACTAGAGTCTCTGGCATGCGGCCCTGCGCTCGAAAAGGGCCACCTTAGATAAGGTAGCAGTTAGAGAAAAGCGCAAAACACGAGTTAAATATGAAGGGCATGAAGCGTGACTTTATATTATGGCAAAACCACAATTTGAAGAATTACGAATCCTGTTGTGCCTTCACATGGAACGGTTTAGCCAGCAAGAAGCCCACGTCAACCGTCAACTGGCGACAATCAGGCAGCGAGCGCCACACGGGTCAGACTGTGGCGGTGCTAATAGCATTTGTAAGAGGTAATTACATAATCAAAGCACGAAGGAGACTCGTGGGACATCCTCTTGATGGCCTCCTCTTGATCTTTGGTTGATCTTTGCTTTGATCGTTTGGGACACAATGCTAAAATCCCAATCCTATAGAGGATATGTTGAATAGATTTCTCCGTGATCATTGCTTCGAGGACCTGGTAGGTATAAGTCAGTCGTGTCGGTACGAAGCTGCCGAAGCCGACGCCGAAGCCGAAAGCGCTGAGCTGCTGCATGTAGATATACTTGTTGCACTAGATTTTGCGCTATATAAATGTGTGTACGCATCTATGACTGAAAAGTACTGAGTACGAGCAGCGATTCGTACCCGCTCAAGGAATCTGCTCGGGCCCTGAACCTGCTCGGTATCTCTTGAGTAAGCGGATAGCCAAGTCAAGGTGTAGGCATTTATATGCTGCCTACTGCTACCCGGAGTATAGAAATTAGGTACGTTGTCGGGTTGATTCTGCTATGTCTCTTTATGAGATACGCCCTGTCTACTATGCATGCGTACTGGTATTCGATAACCCAGGTACGGATGTGAAGTGGGTATAATCATAGCTGCCCGCGTAGAGGCCATCGCACAGTCCGGTCCGGTATGGATAGAGAGCTTACAGAGGCAACCACACACCACACAGGTAGCTCTAGTTGGAGAGCTCTAGTAGAACTAGAGAGAGCTACGGGTAGCTTATAGAGGTACTAGTGGTAGACTTGGCTTACCGGTTTCGACAAACCTTCTGTCATACTTGCAAACATCTTACGCCAGCGAGTCTTCTTAGAGGCCAATCCCCGACTCTAGCGCCCACCATCAAACCTTGACTGATGCACCCAATACGAGTAGGCAATGACACATCTTCGCCCCGACGACACTTCCAGGCCTCTGTGAGTAATAAGAGAGAGAACGAGAGGCACGTGCGCTTGCCGCTACGTGTCCGTCATTCGGGTTTACGCTCTCGCCAATTGGTGACTTGATTCCACAGCCCACGGGCATTATTATTATCAGCAGCAAAAACCTACAGAGTAGTGCCGGAGAGACGGAACGAGGCGGGTGAATTTATCTATTTATTGCATGCGTGAAGCATTCCGGAATCCGTACAGTAGGTATAGTCGCCTATTGGGTATGGAGGCCAAAATAACGAGCCACCTTAGCGTTGAAAGAACGCTATCCGATGTGGTGCAGATTTCGTGCATCCAGGAAAGTGGGTGCAATCAAGCCGTCGGAACTACAGTGTGTGTGGTATCAAACACTGTAGATGATGCCACCAACGGCGTCATTCCGCTGGAACCCGCCACTGGCCAGTGCACTGTTAGCGGCCGATGTTAGTGCTAGGTAAGTCAAGTGTCTGGTATAAACACAGTGCAAGACGGCTCCCTCCTCCTTGACTCGTGGAGCCTGCGCTAGCATACCGCTAAACTGATTAGCGCACTACAGAGGGATGTACACTACCTCTGCTACTTATAGGCGGCTTATAGGCTCGCTATCCAAGTCGAGAACTCGACGGGCAACTTGACCGGTACCTATATGGATGGCCCGTCTGATATCTAGCTGATGACATCAAGGCAGATAACGACGCCTACCACGCAGTCACGGTAGTCGCCGTAGTCGCGGCATTTCACATTTCAGAATCGCAACTCTGGGACGTCGCCATCGTTATCAGTGTCGGGGTGTACCAAACCCTTGCACGTGCAGGCAGGTCAGCTGGGCAACACAAAATTCCCTTCACTGCCCAGCGCGACATGAACTTCCTACCAGATCCCCCGACCTTGCGAGGTGAGCCGGGCGTGAGTGGTCGACGTACAAACCGGGCACAATATTAACCATATAGGGATCCCTCCTGTATACTAGGGAGTGAGGGAGTGTATTGCTTGAGAAGATTTCCATTCTTGAGAATTCAGGAACATCTTCGACGGCAGCGGGCAGGCAGCCTCTGTGGACAGAGTGGGCAGAAATCGATTATATATACCTCTACGGACATAGCACGGTAACTACGTAGCTTCGAAATGTGCTGGGATGTCGAAGCGGTATCTTGTCTTTCGGTATTTGGAGCATGGATGGGGTTGCACGTATGTAGGTACTCCGTACATAATAGGGTGAAAAGGCGACCAGACTCATGACAGACAGGGATGATGTCGATCGGCGCATTTCTTGGAGCCCAACAATCAGGTCCCGTCCTGAAGGGCATTGAAGCTCTTCCCGCGAAAGCCGCGGCTCTGACTTCTTGGAACAAAGCGACGAACAGCAACTTCAACCCTTAGTATCATGCAAAAGTCTATACGCATTTTCACAAAGACTCCGTTTGAGTCATCTACGAAGCTGGATAGGACATAGGCAGCTTTGTTTCCGTAAGCTAGAAACGCTCGACAACCGCGAGAAGTGCGTGCCATGTACTGTAACCCCCGATGCTGCTCCGTTAAGATTGCCTGGGTGCACAGGAAGATACGCGGGAAACCCGAAGATGACACGCGTCCGGGCAGGGGAAATTAGCCGCATCTTTTGGAGACTCTTCAAGAATAAAAGAAAAAAACGGCCATGTTTCGGGACGAAATGAGCATGCAAGCAGGTAGAGAATAGAAAGCCTATAACTACCCAGTACAGGGAGTTGGGCCATGCCAAGACACAAGCAGAATGCAGACAAACTTGCACAGGGGTCTTCCGAAGTTCCGCTCTGCTAGATACGTAGAGAGATACCATCGTGGTTTTCTTCCCCGGGCCGGACACAAACATGCTAAAAATACTTACCGGACATAAATCGCACATGGTGTCCGGTAACTATTGCCCTCGGGTAGTGTCTACCTGGTATAACTTGCCGGGCATGTCCTACGTCCAGGTAAGTAACGGCACAGACAACTTTTCACAGACAACTTTCACGGCGTGCCGACGTACATACACAGTACCGTCGGTAATTAGGCACCATCAAGTTCTACATACCTTGCAGTTTTTACCAGAGTTGCGGTGTCAACGGCTGCAGCCCCGGGCATGGATGTGTTATCCGCGATTAGGTCAAGGTTGGATCGGTTCTCTTCACCTTTGGGCCAATCAATCGTCGTCATAAGAGCCCCATGCTGATCTCTTCGAGAGGCCTCTCGAGCTTGCAATGACGACGATACGGACCGTGCCTGGGCTGGGTAGCTATGTAAAGTACACCAGCCGAGGCGTTCCAAGCGAGAGTGATCTCCGGTCGATTCCAACGGGTCACTACCGCGTCTCTAGTGTAGGTATTCATGTCAACACATCCTCAACGGATGATGAAGAAGTTGAGCTTGGGAGATCCGAGGGACAGCCTTTAGCAAGTCGCATGGTTTCACGTAATTGGCTGCGCGTCTGGATTTTATTGTCGATTCGAAATTCCTCCGGCGAGATGAACCGTCTTAACGGAACAGTTACGGCACTGCTTGATACGCACAGTACGGAATACAGTAAATATCTTAGGTACCGGTACACCTATTCCGGGGTCGTAAAGAATAGTGCCCTACATATGTACCTATGTAGCTACCTAGTAGGAAAGCTATGACCGTGTACATAAGATATACGCAGCCCCTATTTGAGGGCACGTGAGGCCGGTCCTCTCAACTTTCCATTCTTCTGACCAAAACACCATCCCGACGCCTATCCTGACGCGTATCCTGACGCCTATCCCGACGCCTATCCCGACGCCTCGATTGACCTACCTACATCAACACACACAACAATGTCGCTCAATTCCAACCCAATCAATGTGAGATTCATTGATCCCGAAGAGCTGGGGCTGTACTGTATGTATTTGAAGCACGTGCGTGTAATGTGTGATTAACGTGGCATACCTAGACTGGCCAACACATGTACCTCAATCAATGCTTCGCGGAGCACGCCCCCCGGTCCTCGGTGAAACGTATCGAATTGATGAAGTCGTGGAGGGCGTACCGGTACCGTTTTTCGTCATCGTTGATGGGGACGGTTGGTATCGTTCACACGTCGATACAGGAAACGGTATTATACAATTAATATATCATCACGAGCTTCGTATTAAGGTTACGACGTTGTTAAGTCATTTGGTGATCGAAGACATCAATTATGAACATTTCTACGGGATCGGTTCGGTCGAACGCATTGATTACAACGAGTTGGTGGGAGAGTTTGAAGCGGAAATGCTTCGTCAGTTTTCTCTTAGGCGGTTCATATGTCGACAACGGCAACGGATACAAAGAAGAATGCAACAGGCAGAGGCACGGCAAGTTAGCAGGTGAAGGGTAGAAAGAGGAGTGGAGAGGAATAGGTTGGGGAGGTTCAATACGGGTATGGTTTTCATGATAATGAGGTTGTGATTTTGAAAACGGTTAAGGTGAACGCGGCCCCCCTTGTGGGGGCCGTAGCGTTCAGCTTTACCGTTTTCAAAATCACAACCTCTTCCCCCGGAGGGCCTCCCGGAGGGGGTCCCACCGGGAAAAATTTTTTGGGCATTGTTGGTGGTAAGGAAATGTCTATTATCGGTCTAGCAGCCCTCCCTCTTTTGCAATGACTTCTTCCAGCCTTGCTGGCATACCTGCTGCCAACTTATAAAGAAAGTCTTCAGGCACCGCATCCCATGCAGCTATAAGAGCATCGCGTAATTCTTCCCGTGTCAGTGCCTGTAGATCGTAGTTCTTATACATCCAATCCTTCATCCAGAACCACACGTTCTCAATAGGGGAGAGGTCAGGACTATTCGCTGGCCACTTGAATGTGGTGATTCCCAAATCTTTTATGGCATTCTGTGTGACGCGTGCTTTGTGTGCTGGTGCGCCATCTTGCTGAAAGATGAATCCTGGTTTGTTGGCGGCGAAGGCTTGTACGATAGGTAGAATTTTAGCACAGTAGTTTGGTGCTCCAACCTTCTCTCCCTTCTCCCACACATGTAGTTGACTCTTGTGACGGCCTTGAATCAGACCCCATATCATCCAACCGATAGGGTGAGCTTTGCGTATCAAGTCGTAAAGTGTAGGGTCTTCGTCGGTATGGATTGTAACCCATGTTTTCCACATTGGATCGTTATATGCCCAGCATTCATCTGAAAAGCCAATTGAGTCGTCTTGGAGCCAGTCTTCAGAAGTAGGCCACCGTGCTAACGCCCAGTGAGCGAACTCTACTCGCTTTTGCTTGTGAAATGGTGATAGATATATACGTCGACGTCGTACTCGCCGTGTATAACCAAGCGTTTTCATGGCGGTATTCACGGCAGTCTCGCCATATGGGGGGAAATCGGGTATATATAATGGGATATCTCGCCATACTATGCGTCGGTGAGCAGGGTCTTCATCAATCCATTCTTTTATTCGTGTACGTGTTGGCGTATCAATTTTCGCTTTACCACGTTTTTTCTTGGGTGTCAAAGGTGAAGCACACGCTTTTTGGACTTGGTTGTGTGTGACATTCAATTCCCCAGCAATTTTCTCGTATGACCACTTTGCACAGTCACGTAACGTCTTGATTTGAACGCGTTGATCTCGTGAAAGTATTGGTGCTCGTTTTCTTTTTGGTGTCGGCTCGGTGGCGTCTACGATACCCGAGAGTGTTAGGGAGTTCATCTTGATATCTCATCGTTGCTAATAGGAATGAAAACAACACATACTCACGGTAAATTCATATGGTACCAACGGTACATGAGTGATTGTAAATTCTGGCCCTGGTGTACATGCGTCCGTCACTTTGTATCTTATGTGTAGATTTCAATTTACCATCCCTTCAAATCAGAATACTCGTCGTTTTCGCAATTCCTATGGTATGTATATTGTCGTATCTTCTGATACAATCTTGTGTGTGTGCATACGTTAGTGTACATACTAGGCCAAAGCTTTGATTCCCTGCTTCAGTCTCCCACTATTCTTTACGACCCCGGAATAGGTGTAGTAGAAGTTACATTTACCACAGCACTCCGTACAGAAGATGGATTGGAATTAAATGGGAATCGTAGATCGCTATAAGCCTGCTATAAATGGTCGTCACAGTAGACTTATAGCGACTCACGATTCCCATTTAATTCAAGTCCCATCTTCCGTATTCCGTACTTCGTACATGATGCCAGATTTCCGGGAATACGCTAAACAGGGACCCGGAATTCCTCATACATCGGTATATTTAAGGCTTAAGCAACATATGAGCAGCATACAAATCACCGATGCGGACCTAATACACCGGTAAACGCATCTGGTCATCTACACTGCAAAGAGCGTACCAATGTTTCGAGGATTCTCACCCTTCAAGATAGGTGTTCACCTCTTACCTGTAATCAGCGCACATTCCCGCGAAGTTCGCCGTAGCGTCTACCTGGATGTACGGTACGCGGGTCTTGGTGGTAGGCGGTAGGTAGGGACCGTATACTATGACGTTATCATTGGCATTGGCCATTACCACATCTATCGGCACCCGTCCAGAAAATCTATACCGGTACCTATTCACCTCATTCGGGAGCACCGGTAGCATCCGGCACTATGCTCGCTGCACCTACCGAGATACGTAAAGCGCAGACTATCTCTGCCGGGAAGATAGAAGAATAGGAATTGGTGAGGCCATTCAGCTGATACGGAAGTCCGTTGTACTTATACAAACATTTTATACGCAGGGTCACACACAGGGTCGGGAGCTTGTACAGTACCAAATATGGCACACACTTACTAAATCTGCTCGGCTCCATTTATACTCCCATCGGCTTACAGGTCCTGCTCCCTCTCAGTATCACTCTTTGTCTGAGATATTATGTATGTAGATACAACACTACAATAAGAATGAAAAATAATTATGACAACAACTTGAACTTTGCAACTCAGAGCATTAATCTAGTAGTAATAGGGAGTCGTTGGAGTAAGAGCATGGTATACCAATCTGTAACTGCACGTCGCGTCCAGGCCGAAGATGCGCGGCAGCTTCAGCTATAAAATACAGTGCCAGTCAATATAAAGTACTGTGGGACAGGCTTCCTACATTAGCGTGGTACCTACGCTAAGTAATACCTGAGGCAGGCACCTACCAGGAAAGAGGTACCCAAGAGGTACGTAATCGCTGCACCCAACAATGGAGATTACCTAACATGCCTTAATACCCAGGCCCGGATAAAAGACCTCATCATGTCGCTTGGAATCCGTAAGCAACTCGGAGTAGTCTCTGCCTATACCTTCTGCTTACATCAAGCATTTCCAGAGCTCTGCGTCTTGGCAATCGTACGCCCATCGCTACTACCATCACCCTACGTGTAGTGAAAATAGCAGGCTGATGTACCTGCATTTGTACATCGCACCTACCGCTCCCACTTTTATACAGGCTGTGGCCACTCATAGGCAGCACAGTGGGCGTGTACTGTCTCAAGATCTGGGAGGTACGTTTCCCCACTGGCACCCTTCCAAGATTCTTCTGGGCCGTTCTGGCACCTTTACGGAAGACCGATTTAAAAGTTTCGATCAGCCAAGACCACTATAGCCCACTGTAACGCCACTGTAGTGATCGAAACTTTTAAATCCCTTTTCCGTACATAGCATCAGTCCTGGCAGACAGGCCAACCTTTTAGACTTCGGGGCTAGTCAGACACCAAATTCGCCCGGGTGCTCGTGGTGTAGGCAAGAGCGACGCTAGAGGCAAGCACTACACACACCCACTGCAACACCCACTGCACACCCACTGTACCTACCACCGGTACTGCCTACCAGCCGGGCAAACACAGGCCCGTCAGAGGTCGAGCTCGTAGCGAGCCAACCCACTAAACCCACCTACCCGAAGTCACAGCTACCTCCCGCTAGCGAGGAACCAGGCAGAGCTGCGAACCCGCTGCACCGCCAAAGCCTGGCACGCCTGCTAAGCAGATCCCTCCCAGGCGCCCCCACCCGCGTACCGGTACCTCCTGTAACTGCACAGGGCCCGAATCGAAAATTGTCTAACGGGCTGGGATCAGACGTTAGTAGCCTTCCAAAGGCCCCAAATCCACCCGGTTCGAAGTCCACCTCAAATCTTTTTTTTACACATCCACACCAAAACCCGCAAACCAAACCGGCACCATCGTTGTCCTGTCTCTGCTTTTTGCGTTTCTTGCTTGTGTTTTATTCTCCCTCTCACTTAAACACACTCACTAACTCCATTTCCACTTCCCTTATTTTCCCTTCTCTTCTCTACCCCCACCTCACCTTGTCTCCCGAATCTCACCACGAGTGACTTCCCCTCCATTTACCCACCCGCTTAGTTTCGTCAGTTACGCGCTGTGGCAAGAAGCATCCTTTCGCCAGTCTGGTTGTATTTTGTGCGCGGAGCGGCCACTCGGTTTTTCCATTCTTCAGTCGTCGCATCATAGCCCCGACGCAAGATCCACCACGGCTTGTCTTGTCGTTATCCTTCTTATTCCTTCGCAATTTATCGCGGGCAAGTCAAGCTCTGAGAGTTATTTTATTCTATCAACGAGACCAGCGTTGTGAACTGCATCCTCGTTGGAGTTCGTCCTAGGCACTGCTACGTCCCTGCTGCTTTCCACTCTGTTCCGATTGGTGCCCAAAAGTAAGTCCCCTTTTCCCTCCCCTTTTGCTCTTCTCCTTCCGTCCAAGCTCTTCGGTGTTGGGACTCCAAGGCCCTCTGCGGCACATCCTGCCTCTCATGCAAACTCACCATGCGGTCGCCCTCAATTCATTCGCATACCGAGGCGGCGAATTCAATTGCGCCTCTGCTTGGAAATGCAATCAACATCAGAACGGCTCTCCCCCTCCCCAAACTGCGTCATCGAGCTACAATCGCCTACGTCCACCCGCCGCTGGGTACTCCGGTGGCTCCGGACGCTTTACAGCTTTGGCTTCATGGCTGCAGCGTAGCTTCGTCGACTATAGCATTGTTTTCCGACGATGCAACGATGCCACATGACCTTGTTCAATGCCCCGCGCTAGCTATTCTGCCTGGCGTCTGAATAAGCCTCAAATCACGTACCGAAACCCACAGAGCTTTCGCCTTGCGCTTCAGCCCCACCTGCAAATCTGCCTACGGTTCCTCGATCACTCAACACCTCGGCTTCTACGGTGCGATACCAACATCTCGCAAAACTTCAGTGTGGGCATTGTTAGGTGAAGACTTGAAGAAGTCTTGGTTCAGATCTCGGTGCAATATTATCGCATTTCGTCCGGGTCCCTGGCCCTACATCGGATACTCTACTCCAATCACCACAAAGCAATCTCGACTCGCAATGCTAGATTAACCGGGCAAGGCATGATTTGGCTACTCGGCCGCTATTTCGACGGGCCTTGTGTATCAACAGATTCGTTGGCGAAAACGGCGGTTACAAACAGCCCCGTGCACCGAAATCTCAAGAGCCTGGTCTGATGTGAGGGGCTGCCTCAATCAAGCACGGTCCGATCTGGCCTAGCTACCTTGATTCGGAGTTGTTCTCGTCGTGCCGACTTTTAAGAAGAATACAATATACCCGGCGAACTGCAGTGACGCTATGTGGCGGAATGTACTAGAAGCACGAAGATGTCAGGCATACCAAGCAAGGCATTCGTTGCAGGGCAAATGTCGAGCTTCTTGACTCAAACCAAGGTTATTACGGTCAATGTTCCTTAGTAAGTGTCCCTTTTTTTTCTCTACCTTGGTTATAGCCGCATATCCTGTTTCTTTTCTGGGGAGCATGAGCTATTATCCCGAATCTGAGATCGCTTTCCGCAACATCCACCGCCTATTTTTATCGCACTTCGAAAAGGTTCCGATTATTAATATCTATTTTGTTAGTGGTCAACATTAGGACGTGGCAATCAACGACTGAGAGCATTTTGCCAACCGCCTTGCACTGCTGTGGGTCACTTTAGAGCCACGCCGACTCGAACTTCATCAACTATATGAAGATGACATATGCCGTTCAATCTCAGCATATACCTAATCGAACACCATCGCTTATATGGGATGTCCGCGCTATCCTTCCCTCCAACGCCGCCGAATTATGTGCTGCATAGCTGGGAACCTTGGATCTCGCACTGATAGAGCACCGTTTTGGATATGTTGCGCGTGATGAACCAAGCTTACCCATTTTCACAGGTTACTCATTATTCAGTACCTACCCTTGATTCAGTTCACGACTCGACCTATCGGTTTTATCATCTTCGTCAAGTATCCCCTTGTGTGTCTTGCGGTGAAACGGAAAATCTTAGACCTTAGACTCGGCTCCAATTGCTGTCGTTTGCGTTCAATTCTGCATTCGGACTTTGGGCGTCGGCGTTAAGTGCTGGTCTCTCTAATTTGCAAGATCTGGATATCAGTCAGTTGATCTGTTTTCCCAAGGTGAGTTTATGATTTTTTTTGCTACTACTTTGGCATACTATGTTGCTCCATTTTGTCAGAACTCGGGATAGGGGATGCCGATCTTGCAGTGCGTCACGTGTGTCCTATGGTGCCAACAGCAAGTTCTGCGCCCAATATCCTTGCTGCTCGTTTATGCCCAGCTCTACACATGATGGAATTTCGGGCTAGTCCTATCACCTGGTTCTCGACTGCAGTCTTAGCCCCTGTCCTCCAGTTACTCAGCTCTTCTGCCAACCCAACATAATTTGGTATCGCGTCGCTGACCACGGGCTTCTTTTAGGCACCTCTTCCTCCAAGATCCATAGTCTTGGTTCAATCTAGTCATATCTCGAGGTGTGCCCCAGGTATCTACTTTTCTAGTCATTAATTTTCCCCAATTCCATCCTCGCTATTCCCCTTTGAACTTTGATTTTTTCACACCCCTTGCCCACCAGTCTTGAGTCAACTCATTGATAACCTACAAACAATAAGCACATGCTTAAAGCATCGTTGCATCTACATAACACGGCGTATGCCCATCTGACACTGTCAAGCCTATTCTTTCCCACTCCGTTCTTCATTTCCCCCAAATGCGCTCGTTCCGGCTGTCTGCTATCACCTCACATTTCCAAACGCTTCTATCTCGTGGGAAAGTTGACGTATAGTTCTGACTGTTCTAAGAATAACTGGTTCCGTTTCTCAGTCAGAGATAGCCGTTGCGTGTAAGTTCCCCTGCGATCCATATTTTTCTTGTGAGTGCTAGTGTGCTCATGGGCCATGGTCTGTGCTGAGGTACGCACGGAAGGAGGCTTCCCACAAAAGTTGTCACGGGAGTTACCTGAAACGTCCGCCCTCTATCCTTGCGCTGCGTTTCTACAGCTCATTTTTTTTTTCGTTTTGAGTCGCTCGGTCTTGCTAATTTTAAGTACCAGCTTCGACGTCTTCATCTTCACCTACAAACTTGTCAGCTTTGTAGTTGCCCCGACACGGTAAGAATGACTCCGTCCCCCCGCTGAGCACAGAAGCCAAGGTTGCTTTTGTCTCTGTCTATGTTTGCATGCTATTCTCAGAATTCTTGCGCCGTTCCGCAATTTTCGCATTCCCCACCCAACCCTTCACTCGCTTACCCGAATCACAGACGTCATGGACGGATTCAATCCTTACAACGGCAAGCCGTCGTCAAACGGCTCCGGCTCTCAAGGTGACGCAGGATCTCAGGGAGCCCCTGGTGTTAACCCCGCCGGCCTTCCTATGCCTCCTACCAATGGACAGGGCCCTGAAATCGCTCCAGCGTTCCAGAATGACTCAGCCCGCCAAACCCTTTGGTAAGTTGCCTACTTGTACTGCTAGGTATGATTTGTCCTAACAAGCTATAGGATGGGTGAACTTGCAGGCTGGATGGACGAAAACTTCATTCGAACCATCTTTAACTCGGCCATGAACGAGAACGTTCAAGTGAAGATAATCCGAGACCGCCACTCCGGGTATGTCTCCCACTCCTTAGGTTTCTTGCCTCCAATCAATCCACTTATCACGCTTTTCATCTTCTCGCTTCATAGTTCCATTCACTATCAAATAAAACCTTTTTTACGATAGCTTGACTGACAAGTAGCAGCAACGCCGGTTACTGTTTCGTCGAGTTCGGCACCCCCGAGGGAGCGCAGAAAGCTTTGCAACTCAATGGAACCCCTATCCCTAACACCGACCGCGTTTTCCGCCTTAACTGGGCTTCAGGCGGAGGACTAGTTGATCGTCGGGATGATCGTAGCCCCGAGTATTCCATTTTCGTCGGCGACCTCGGACATGAAGTCAATGAATTTGTTCTCGTTGCCCTCTTCCAGGGCCGATTTCCCTCCTGCAAGTCGGCTAAAATTATGACCGACCAGCAAACTGGACAGTCTCGTGGCTATGGATTCGTTCGATTCTCAAGTGAAGATGACCAGCAGCGCGCTCTCACGGAAATGCAGGGAGTTTATTGTGGCAACCGACCCATGCGCGTGTCACCCGCCACTCCGAAGAACCGGTATGCTTTTCACCACCTAGAACTTCGTTCGACCTACTGACCCTGATAAATAGTGGCCACCAAGCGAACAGCCTATACGGCGGCGCGCAACAAATGGTTCCCCCGCCCCAAGCCCCACATCACGGAGGAATGGGTGGTGCCCCATGGATGGCTCAACAACAGAGTTTTGGCTATCAACCTGCCGGAACGTTCAACCCGATGACCATGAATCAGTTCACCGACCCGAACAACACGACCGTCTTTGTGGGAGGTCTATCCGGCTACGTCACTGAGGATGAACTACGCTCGTTCTTCCAAGGTTTCGGAGAGATCACTTACGTGAAGATTCCCCCCGGAAAGGGTTGCGGATTCGTTCAATTTGTCCATCGACATGCTGCGGAGATGGCCATTAACCAAATGCAGGGTTATCCTATAGGAAACTCGCGCGTTCGTTTGTCTTGGGGTCGATCACAGAACAACTCCGGTGTCGGCACCCCCTATCGCCCCGCCCCTCCCCCTCCTCACTACTTCCCTCCGGGCCCCTCCGGTCCTTCTGGTCCTCCCGGCCCTCCTGGCCCCGGCTCTTTCGGCGGGCCTGTTTTCGGTGCTAGCGCTCATCAGGGCCCCCCTGGTGGACTAGGACCTCAGGTATGCTCGGCCCTCACGGTACCGACCGTCTTTTAGCCATGAATTTGCCTAACTCTTCTATAACAGTGATGCTGCTTTGCATATTTTGTATCCCGGCGTCTTGCGTTTCTGGCGTTACGGCCTGGTCGAATTAACCCATGCATCGATATCTCCGGTTTTGCCGCATTGATTTTCGAATGGTCCGATGGAACGTCTTGATGCCGTCTATGAATTTGCCCTTACGGTCATGAGAAATTCAAGCCATCGCGATCGAGTCAAGCACTGGATTGCGGGCGCTTGGTGCTTTCCGGTTGCGTTTCATGTTGCACCAAAAAAGCTGGCGCTCTGGGTGGGGGCAGTGAACCACACTTGAAAACGCCGATGATTTTCTATCATGATTTCTTTCTTTCTTTCTATCTTCTCCCCCTTTTCTTCTTTCGACCAGCGCGGTCCTGACCAATATCTCGTCTCTCTCGAGGCAATATGGCGACATTTTTCTCGTCAATGACACAGCTTAACGGGTACCGCTACTGTCTACTCACGAGAGCCCTGGACTTTCGTGTTGTCATTTGTTGCGTGCCTATCTGCCTCGTCATCTTCGCCTCGGGACGTGGATCCTTGCAATATACCCATTCGGCACACTCAAGTACACGGTTGGAGGTTTTCGTGTAACTCACCTTGAATTCGTTGGCGGCGGATCATGGAATAGACGGTTATGCTCGGACAGGGTTTGGTGATATCACAACCAAGTTCATGTTTGCACACATGTGCCTTGCACCTTGCAATTGGTCATTTCCTCCCCTAACGAATAAATATTGCGTTGATAAATAATTTCTTGCGCTCGCGTGATTTAACAGCTTATTGTTCATTCGTTCTATTATTTTGCTCTCCAGCGTCGAAGTCTAAACCCATCCAGGCAAGATTCTTGTTATTTGATCTGGGACTTTAGCTACCTGCACACCCACAGGAGCGATGCCGTTCATCGCTTAGGCGATATTGTTCAGCCCGCAAGTATCTTTTTCTTCGACGATGGCGATTTAGCTTTCACGTGTAAACACTAACAGACCCTGCGAGGTCACAGCGGTCGACCCGCGACAGCTATTACTACTTACCCTAAGGATACCCTACCTATTCGTTTCGGCCCAGGCACGGAAATAATAATTAATGTTCACCTGTCGATCACTCCTAGACCGTAATGGCGACCATAATATTTGCACTTGGTGATGAACCGCCCTGGCCTATATTGATGATGGTGACTTGTTTGGGCTACGACTGGATGCGAGTCCGCGGTTTACGGGGTGGAGGGCTAATGTGGAAAAGAGTCTGGTTTGGAATATGGGATTCCGTGTGCTGAAAGCTGCCTGGAATCTCTCTGCTGATATCTTCGTTTTAGGGTCTTGATATGGTTTGATTCTTGGTGAGGCGGCGGGACTGTCTTATGCTTGACGTCATCAATGGTAGGTAAGGCTCTGGAGAACGGATAACAACCTCAACAACCTCTTGCCGTAGGCAATACCGTCTGCCCGTCGTATGTGTGTTTGGCCTCGCTTCTGGCTTATCAGGCGGTTACTAGATACGATTATCGTCGAGACTCTATCGCGGGTAGATCGGTCGATGGCGAGGTTGGACGCTGTTCGCTGGAATCGCTGGCAGCTTGGACTCAGACAATGTCGAGGACTTCTTGGTGAGCTTGTTTTACTATCTTCATCGGTGTCTTGGGGGATAGTGCCAACCGGACGCGGATAGGCACTTGAATGAAAACAGCTGGGGCACTAATTGGAAGCGTTCGGTTATGGGATGCAGTGTCTAAGCTACGATTTTGGGACAAAGACTCTTCGGGGTTTGCGATATGTGCCTATATAATCTGTACGTGGCCTCGCATCCGGAATTCGATTGCTCTCTTCACATTCACGGCGTCTTTTTGCTGTATTACGGAGAATCATTGCCCGTAGTCCGACGCAAGCCATGAAGATCCACTTCAGCTTTGTTTCCTGCCTCATTGCCACTGGGGCGGCGGCCGTGCTCCAGAGCGACCCTCCCAACTACTATGAGAGCAAGTTTGCACGGCTCCAGGACTATTGCAAAGACAAGGGTCGAGTGGCGGCATGTTGTGCCGACGATAAGGAGAATGAGGAATACACTCCAGTGAGAGAGGGATGGTGCGAGGCTCCGTATTACGGTGGTTAGTAAATGCTTTTTTTTTTTTCTCTTGAGAGCGTGTGGGAGCATATTTCACAGTCACATTTATTAATCTCTACGCGGATTAGACGAAACCGCCAACAAGGAGACCATAGAGAATTTTTGCAAGGGCGCAGTGCCAAAGTGCTGCGAAGGGTCTTGGAAATCGGTAAGCAGAGTAGTCTCGGTGCTGAGTCCCAGCCTTACTCATCCTACTTTGCCAGGGCAAGCTCCCCACGACAGCAGCCTGTGATGCTGTGTACCAGAGCGGTACAGAAGTAATGTGAAATCCGTTCTACGTTCTCAATCACAACCAGGCTCGGAGCGTCTCGTCCTACCATTTTATCGCCGCTTTCTAGAATTGTGTTATCGTGCGTCTGGGTCGGATCTCGCACGCTTGTTACTAAAGGCTGGCAAGATACGCAAGACCTGCCCAAGTCACTCGTTAATATAGCCAGCTTTTAATACAAGTAATTACCATGATGGCGTCTTGTTCTATGATGTGCTGAGACAGCTGTTCTCGTGTTCTTCTCCCGTGGCATGTTTTGAGCCGATATCAAAGAGTAGTACAGAGCCTTGGTGTAGGGCTCTGGTTGCCAACGCCATGCAGGAACTTCGCTGTTTTGTCTTTTCCTCTCGGGGATGAGACGTGAGAGCAACAAATATGAGTGTATAGATGTATTAAACATATCACATACAAGCCGGAGAAGCCAGCGAGGTAAAAGCCATCCAAGTATCTAGATCTTTTATGTAGCGGTGTAATAGACATAGTAAGAAATACCAACAACGCTATGATCATGAATGATAGCGAGTTTCTTAGGCCAAGGCGGCGAAGAAGACTTATAACAGAATCAAGGGGTATATATACTAGACTACAGATTATGGAAGCGATATGCGTGTCGACGCAATCGTTCTAGGAAAAACGCCCGTCATTCACTGCGCTATTCTGGTTGCATACCCGAGGACCTATCATCAGCTTCTTATATGTATTCTTATAGGAGTGGAAGGCTTGGCTAGGTGGTGTTTGTCCAGCCTCTTTTCCCTGAATATGCGTCGGCTACATCTATAGTTCACGAATACCCAGGACGCTCATGAAGGGGTATGGACAAAGTAAGGGCAGCATTGTTTGAGAAAGACGAGCACAAGGCCTCTAGTATAGCGTTTGACACTTCCGGTTTCATTCACGCGTTTACCTGGAGTCGAGGCGCCGAGAATGATACGTCTCGCAGGTGGCTATAACAAGCGGGCGATTAGAGAAGGCAGAATCATCGTACGGACGCAATGAGTCATCAGGGGCCTTCACACCGGATTTACAAAATTGCATGGTAGTTATAGTGCCCGTTATTTATAACCCATAATACTATGTAGATATCTGACCGTGTTGCTTGGGCTTCGGTGATAAATTGGGACATGCCTCAAACAAAATGAGATCGCAAGCGACCGCGTTGACGAGAAACCGTCACGAGGTTCGAGATTTACAGGACACAAGCACCGACAATACCTTCTTGTGCGATCAGGGTGTTGGGTAATGATGGTTTGCATATGTTTCATCTCTGCGGACGCTTTCATACAGGCACAGGCACTTACTCGTAAATCTATAGCTGACAACCGGGACACGGAGATGTCGCTTACTGAATATGGATCGGCGCCACTGAGAACGCCGACGTTAGCGGAGCTTGCGCTTATTCCGAAAGCTTCTCCGTTCGAGTATTAAGGTTCATGTTTTGTGTGTAATCTGCTTCGCCCTCGCCTGCATGGACTTTCTATTATTAATATCCGGCGAGAAAGCAGTTGGTCGGCTATCTATACGTCGGGATATGTCTCTGTGATCGAGTTACCTCTGATTGAACGGGATTATTACTTTTTGAAGGGGTTTCTCTCACCCTCTATCACGAGGCTGTCGGAGAAAGCATATCGCGCCAAAAGAGCTAGCTGATTAGGATCTCCGAGAGTGATGTAGGCATAGGAAGAGGGGCGAAGTAGTCAGTTCAATTCTGCCCGTCGGTACCTTAACCCAATCTAGCCGGCATAATTCCCGCAACAAAAAGAAGACTGGGGAAAAAAACAATCTTCGAGTCATCGGCAGTTCGGCCGGTCGGGTTTATATCTGCGAATGTACGGGGTGGTACAAGAAGAAGCTGTAACAAAGATGTCTGAGGTTTGAGTGAGACTCTTCAAAACATCGTAGTGTTAGAAACCCTCTTCTTCTTCTTCTTTTTCTTTTTTTTCTTTTCCCTCGACACAAGGGTCCCCCCATTTCAGCTGATTGGCTCATCCCGGCTGTTTCGGCTTGCTTACGGCTTAAGCTGTACGTCCGGCGCACAAGATGTATGCGCTCGTCGGTCCCGAAGAGGTTGCGTCGATGTCGGAGAGCTGGGGCTGTTCATGTTACTCGAGCGCACATTCCCCAGCCCGTAGTCCGTAGCGCGCCCCCCCCCCCCCCCCCCCTCCTCCGCGCCCATCTCCCTTGGCCGGGAGACAAACAGGAAGAGGGAAGGTTTCGTCATGCATTGGGATCCTGTTCAGTCCGATGTATGTGTGAATGTGACCCTTTTGGGGTGCCCGATGCGCCCGTGGAGGGGGGGAAATGTTGATTGTGTTCCTCTATGTCTCTCCCCTTCCAGTCCTCTCTCGTCACTCTCCCGCGGCGTTAAGAAAACCAACAGCCCCGACGTTGACACTCGGACTACAACAACACTCAGACTGAAACCTGTGGGGTGATAAGACGGAATTTTGTCGTCTGGTGAGGTTGAACCGGATTTATAGGGTGGTTGAGGTGATTGAACCTCATTACGGACGTCTGCTGTCTGTCTACGATACCACGCACCCGCTTACTCTGGGATTATTAGAGGACCAGGAAGCCAACAAGTGAGCCGGCCGCACCCAAGACAAGAGGACAGAAGATCTCAAGAGTCCGGCTTCGACTGACTCCTTTAGTAGATATGGTTAGGTCAAGGCTATTAGTACAAAGGGCCGTGGTGCTCGTCGGCCTGATCACCCTCGGTAAGACTTCCGCTCCGAGAGCATGTCTTGCTTTCCCCTTCATCGATCAAAGATTCATCAACGGCGAACCCAGACACTAACATCTTCCTCTCGGCTACCAAGCCATAAGGAGTGTCCACGCTCAAGCCCCATGGCAAATCGGGGGCGGAATAGGCGGCGCCAACAACCCCTACAACCCAAACAACAACAATAATAACAATAACAACAACGCCGACGGCAGCAACAGCAGCAACAACAGCGGCGACGCAGGCACCAACAACACCACCGGCGAGAACGGCAGCAACACCAACACCGGCAACAACAACAACAATAATAACAACAACATCTACCCCGGCGAAGGCAACCACGGCGGCACCAACAACAACAACGACGGCCTCCCCTCCCCACCAACCCTCCAACCAGGGCCAGGCCTAAACACCTTCGACGGCAGCCTCAGCTACGCCTCAGTGACCTACTACCGCGACGCCCACGGCATCCTAGCCGCAGCAGCCTTCGCCTTCGTATTCCCGCTAGGCTCGATCCTAATGCGCACAGCACCGACAAAGCACGCCTGGCTGCTCCACGGCACGATCCAGGCCGTCGCGTACGCGATCTACATAGCCGCGGCGGGACTGGGGCTAAAGCTAGTAAGCATGGCGCGCCTCGCGCCGTCGGGGACGTTCCTGGGCACCGCGGGCGCGAACGCACACCCGGCGATCGGCATCGTGCTGCTCGTCGCCCTGTTCGCGCAGCCGTTGCTAGGCGTCGCGCACCACCGGCGCTTCAAGGTCGTCCCGACCCGCACCTGGGTCTCGCACGCGCACCTCTGGCTCGGGCGCGCGGGGATCACCCTCGGCATCATCAACGGCGGGCTAGGCCTTCTCCTCGCGCGCGCCGACCACGGGCCCGTCGTCGCGTACGCCGTCGTCGCCGGCGTCATGTGGGGGTTATGGGTTCTCGCCGCCGTGGCGGCCGAGTGCGGGCGCGCGAGACGGCAGACGCTACAGGGCCACGTCGCCCCGAAAGAAAGCGAGGCGCTCGCGGTGCCGAGGTCCGCTATGCCCGACTTTGGTTCGGCGCCTCCTCCTCCTGCTCCTGCTGCTTCTGCCCCTGGGCCCGCTGTCAGCGGAGACGAGGCGGAACATGCTGCTGCCGCGGACTTGCCGCCATATACACCCGGTCCGCACTACCGGACGCACATGGAGCAGATACAGCAGCAGCGGGAACGGACCGGCGGCGACGACGAGGGCGGGAAGGCGGAGTTCGAGGTCGTGCCTATATACCCGACGTCGCGAGAGGAAATGTACAGAGGACAGGTGTAGCACCCATCGTTATTACAGCATATGTGACCTACGATCATGTGGTATATGGGATTTCTGGATACATATCTACGCGGTGTGAACACGCTGAAGAAAAGGGGTGTCTGGAGTTTAGCTGCTCTTGTATGATCGTCGGAGTTGGGACAACGGGGGATGAATGAGTTGGGCGTTTTGGCGAGTAACGCGTGCCGTTAACCTCGGTTCGTCTTTTGGTATTTCCTGTGTGGTTACGAAGCACTGCATCATATCCTATACCCGTTGACATCGATCGAGTACACGGCGCCCCTCTCTGGAGGTTGCGATGGTTTACCGTTGTCTTAGGCATATCTCATGAATCAAAGATGCATTTGCGAAAGATACTGATCGTTTGATTTTCATTATTTAGCTAAGCTAACGCAACGCAAGCTGTCCCCTCGAACATGATTTCATTTCCTCTTGCCCTTATCAACTGCAAAATATATCAGTCCTTTTAGCATTTATCCTCTGGCTAAGTTGATGCAAAGTGGGCAATCCTGTTATATAGGTATGCTTCATTTTCGTCCAGCCTTGTTTTGTGGATCTTGATTGTTCCGGCCCAAAGCCGAACCCCTTTCATGATTTAGTATCCGGCATGCAAAATCGACGTTCTGCTTATCATCTCCAGCTCAGCATGAGTAACTGGCTCGCGGTGTAGCTATAGTCGTGTCATCTCAGTAAGAAAAGCAAGGATATTCCACTTTCGCCGTCGGACCTAAACGGATCTTTCTCCGCTTTCTCTTCAAGATTTTTCTCCGGGATGCTGTGTAAGCTCACCACTCATCGTTACGCTCGAGTTTAATTCTTTGTCTGATAATATTAGACATGTTGGCACCAGAGGCACCATTCACTTCTGTGTTGCCAACAACGGCATCATCTGTCGCCCATCCGGGACATCCCATTTTATATCCTTGAGACATGTCGTTGAATGATTCAGAAGACGATGCGCCCAAGGCAGGACCGAATAATTTATCACCACGAACTAACACTTCGCGGATGTGAGTTCGGGCGCGTAGTTCCTCGCGGGACATTGCTTCGTCAATCCCAACTAATTAAGTGTTCAGGATATATCCAAATGTATTCAAACAAGAGAACGAAGGATCCACTTACCCAAAGTACACATGTAGTCTCTCGACATGGTATCAAGGATAGAACTGATTGAATTGTGGATTTCCTACTCGCGGTAAATGTGTTAATTAGTCCTTATAATAAACCTCATAGCAAAGATTTCGATATTCAGTCAGGGAGCAATTTAAAGAGAAAATCCTCACCTGCTTCTCAGTCTGACACATGGCGTCAATCTGCACCCTCACAGCCTCAGTAGCTTGACGGAACATGGAAAAGCGGGCAGTTTCAACATGGTCGACCATAGCCATTTTCATACGTGCGTACGAGCCTTTGCCACGCTCGTCCCTGCAGATGATATAAGTATCCTTCATCTCACTACAGATGACTTGGGTGAAACGGCGGTTAGATTCCCGCTGAAGTTTGGTAAGTTTGTCTTGTATACTTGTCGGCAACGCTTTCACAGCCTGTATATGCGCCATAATTTGGTTCGATAAAATGGCAAGATGAGGAGTATTAATCTGGCGACTCTCTGCTCGGGCTTTTGCAGCGAGGTGAAATTTCTCCAGCTCCCTAGTTGTATCTCTCGCAAGGACCTTAAGCGCGGCCGGAAGCCGGTGTTGAAAAGTCCGTTCCCAGATAGTCGCTAAGTTGCGCCATATGGGATCGAAAAGATCTTGATTGAAATCCCGCAGTCCTGAAGCAGCTTGGTAAACGCCCTTACGGCGAACAACTGCTTTGTATGTTGACCAGGCTAGGCCGCCCTCGTTTCGAGGCGCACCCCATGAATAAGCGGTGGTAGGGGCGGCTTCAATCGCTGCAGGGATGAAAGAAGATATTTTCGAAAAAACACGCGCCACCGACTCCCGAACGTTCTCTACCAATTTGTGGACTGATGACTCGATATCCTGTAGGCCATAGAGTTAATTGCGTTTCGCAAGGCTATATTATCATCATGAGAATGGCAAATTCACATCTCTCCTCTCTGAATAGTATACGGAGAAATGAGGACTGGTAGCCTCAGGTAGGAGCACCGATCCCGGCCATGGCATTTACACCACAGAGCTGCCCTAAAAAGGGTTCGTTCCTTTTACATAACAACGATGATATATCAAGGCGAATTGAGAGGGGGAAAGCTAACATACCTTTTCCAAATGAGACAGGAGCCAATATATGTAGTCCTGTTCTTGAAATTTTTCTTCCTCTGTTAGAGAAGGCCTAACGTCATCGTCCGTAGACCACAACTTCATCGAGTTAACAAGTTGAAATATCTCATTTAGGAAGCTGCGGCTATAAATCGCGCGACGAGCTTCAGCAAGACTCTTTGCGTGCTTTTGCAAATCTGGAATTTCAGTATCTTCAACACATATGAAGCCACTGCTCTTCGTATGATCCTTCCGAAGCCTTCCTTGAAGCTTTTGGTATGCACGACTACTGACGCAGAATACCGGGAAATTGCGGGCGAGATCTTCATAATCTCGTATCTCGCTTTCAGGGTCGAAATCAGCATCATCTTCTGCAGAGTTTTCTTGATCCAATCTAGTACTACATTAGCAACCCAGGACCAGAAACATTCGCAAAGAAATGGAGATGAGTTCCTAGAAAAAACGCTATACTTAGGCACCTCGTTGGGTGCGGATAGAGCGAAATCAGTCATGGTCTGGTGATTTGGCTTGTAGCGAAGGAGCGATTCGACAGGTAGGGATCATGATTGTATAACATAGCGCCAAGTTGACAAGGCGAACCACCACAAAGACATGACTTACTCTTTGACACCTTTTGCGAAGTCCTGCTTGATAGAACTTTTTGAGTAATTGTTGCGACCTTTGATGCAACTAACTTTGATCTCCTCGATGATGCTCTCACGTGTCTCATGAACCTTCGACATTTCCTTACCAAGCCTCACGAGCTCCGACTCAATCAGGCGGCCCTCCTTTCGAATGTTCTTTCGTTGTGATTTGAGAGATGATATATGCTCCTCGATCGCTTCCTCAGTAAGGGGCTGACGACTTTGTCCCGGTTGCGAGGTTCCCCAGTCGCTCGAATCGGAATCGGCGGAATCCGAACTAACGTCCTCATCGGAGTCAGAACTACTGAAGCTTTCAAAAGACCTTTCATTTCTCTTTCGCTTCTTTGGGTTCGCTGAAGGTGCGTAGACGGTCCTTCCCCGAGACAATTGGGAATACAGATCTTCCCACAATGCCAATTTGGCGTCGCACTTATCGTACTGTTTTTGTAGTTTCGTCTTAGATCTCTCAAGACTAGTCATCTCAGACTTGAACGAAAGCTCGGCTCGCTCCATCTTCTCCGTAGCGTCCCATTTCTCTGAAATACCTTCGATTTGGAGCGTCTCGGCGGCCTCAGTGATAGAGATATCATCTGTCTTTGAGCAAATGAAGGTTAACCCCGTGTATGCACCGTCGTACTTGAGTTGTATTTTGAAGGAATCGCCAAGTAAGGTCTTGGCGACTTTGTCATCCACCGCCCGATTGATTGGAGTCACAATCCAGATGCCCGTGCAAGACTTCATGTAGTTGCTCGCTACGGCCGCTCGAGCTACATTTGAGTCTTGAACACCAGGCTGGTAGAAAATTCTCAGTCAGTATCATATTACGAAAGACAGAGTTCCCGGTATCTGTCCAGCAGTATGTGACATATAGAGCACTACTCATAGCGCAGGTTTGTAGGTATAGATTCGCAACTAAAGTGGAACGAAATTTCAACTTACCAGGTCAACAATGACAGCGCCAGTGGAAAGAACATTTGCTTTCGTTCTTACCCGGACCACTTTGATAAGCGGCCAGTATTCTATAAGATGGCCTATTCCTTTCTCATGTTCGACAGAGCGAGTCGATTTCTCTCCGCTACCCACGTAACGTTGCATCTGTTTGTAGAGTCCCTTTGCTGTCTCGTCCTTGATGTACTTGGTGCTTCCGAGGATACCATAAACAGCTGGATCGTTGGCCATATCATGGGGGTTGGCTTGGGCAATCATCTCTTTAGATTTCTGCGGGTATAGTGCCTTCACCTTGGCATAGGCAATGCCAGCGTCACTGCTGGCGTTAGTGGCATCTTGCGAAATCTGACCATTGCTATCCAGAAGATCTTGAAACAAGACTTCGAGCTCTTCAAGCCAATCCTCTTTGGATATGAACTCGATTTCAGCTCGGTAGAGTTCTTGAGGATCATCCGAGTGGTTGTAAGAAACCTCTGTAGGAGAGGCTGTACATGCCCGTATGCAATTGGTAGGCAAGAGTCTGGGAAGAATTAGCGTTTTTGAAACAAGAAGAAGACTTGGAAACCCAGATGACATGCTATAAAACCGCATATCTTATGCAGTGTTAGGATAAGTAATATTAAAAAAGACAAACCTCTCTTCATCAAGCAGGGCGTTTATAACGGAGCTCTTTCCAACCCCGGTGCTGCCGATAACGCCAATTACAGTACGCGGATGCTCACTGCGTTCCTGGAGCTTAGCGATAGATGTAAGCCATACGCCAATATCTCGGCTATTAGATTTGCTCAAGACATCCTGCAGCTGCTTGAGTAGGTGGCCAGCGGCTGAAACACCAGTCTCGAGAGCTTCCGGCGAATTTTGAGTACACAATTGTTGTAAGTAAGATGATGCGGCTGATGGCTCTGGCACAACCAATCCGCCATCGGAGGCCTGAGGTCTGGTCCAAGAACCTGGACCTGCGGATGGGCCGATCCCATCCGCCATTTCGAAAATTGATATAGCTCGGCGTGTCGAATATGATGATTAAAACCGTGGAAAGAATGGTGAAATGCTCGAGGCGTTACCATACGGCTGCTACGATACGCAGTGGTTGAAGAGGAAAGAGAAATAGAAGAGCGCGTTGAGTTGTTCTGTCAAGAGAATTTGGGTGGAAATAATGAAGTTGTGTGGGTGTGGTTGTCGCGTCGAGGGAGGGCGGTAGAAGCCATGAAGCTGGTTATAATAACTGAGGCTGCCTCATAGAATAAGGTACCTTCGCGCCTGCCTCACAACGTTACTGAGGTGGTTTGCTACTTCCAATTGATGGATGTATTGATATTTTGTCTATCCCCGGATCTCAGGTACTATATAGGTACTGTTGAAACACGCTCCTCAAGCCATTCTAGCACTCGGTCTTCTTAGATACCTATGGATGACGAAGCGATATAAATTAGATACGAGAGGCTCATCGTGTACTTCGTAGAGCGAAGCCCGATTCAAAAAGAAGGCACGTCTATAGAAGATCGGGTCATGGCGGTCTTCACCGCGCATTCGGTTCAAACCAGACCTCCGTACCTTCCACCCACGTACATTTACAAGCTGGGCGGCGTGGAAGGCATGAGAGCAACATCGGGGAGGTGCTAACCGTACTGCTCGGCCGACCGTATGGCTCGGCCACCAAACTGACTCGAGCATATTCACGGGGTTATAGGCTTGTAGTCCCCACAGATGACCGATCAGCGCAACAGGCCGACAAACTGAGTAACTGCCTACCTAGCCACAAGTCAGGAAGCAGTTACCTTTTGTACACAAGTTTGCCGCTCCTTCATTGTGTAAGATCGTAGGTATGTTTTGTAACAACCCCGGGCCAGGAAGTAAGGGACGATTGCCAGTAACCTCAACATAACCTGATACGATCGCCTTAAAGCTGACCTCAGCTCAGTTGGGAATGCGCAGTTCTTAATAGCTTCTACTAGGTATATCAGCTTGGCCCCTCCCAATATATGTGCCTCCTGAGTGTCTCCTCTTCTAATAAATGATATGAACCAGTCAACGCTGCAAAATTGCGGTGTCTACGGGCACAACCGGTATTCACAATGATAAGTCCGTGATAGGTCGAGCTTCCAGCACGTTTTCATGCGAGGTAAACTTCACCTGTCGGGAATTTAAGCTACTTCTTTCCCGTACTCCCGACGGCCTCAGATCAGATGCATTATAGGTAACATACTCGCCGGAAGCGGTGTTACAGTCGACAATCGCGCAATTGGCTCATCGTGATAGCCCTTCTAGACGAATCAATTACACAGTAATAGAGATAGCATTCCATCTGTCTGATTGGGATCCTAGAGTGCCCAAAACCTTCATACCTCCTCATCTTGATTGCCGCTGGGAATAAGCCAGGCCTTCAACGTTCAAAATTAATGAAGCGAGTTCGTTCGATACGGCAACTGGTATTCGGTTCTCTCATTGCGATCGGAATTATATAGATCATCCAGGGCGTCATATGAGCTGGGGGATATCGTACTCCATGCTCGCACTTATCACCAAGTTATAAATCCTTCTCCTTTCCCTGAGTGTCATGCTCCATCAAACTTCTCTCTGTACAACCAAGCTCGAAAGCAGCTCCTATAGGCACGGTTATCGCCGATTCATAGACACCAAGGACTGGGCCCATCACGGCAACGTTCAGACTCCGCAGCCATGTGATCAAGGGCTCAGGGCCACACCTCGATACCAGCGCGAACGACTCGGCGTAGTAACCCCACCCAGTCATGAATCAAGCGGATCAGGGACACGGATGGCGGTAACTCTCTCGCGAGCCGCGTGCAACTTCAGCGGGCTGGACTGGACTGGGCTAAACACTTACAAGACCGTCGCATGGAAGTTGAGTTATACGTTTTTTCCATGACTCAGCTTATTCACGATTCCCGGGGCTCCCATCCCGGGTTGGGATACGCGTTCCTTATACTGATGCAGTAGCATCACAAGTGAGGGTTTTTTATTCCACACTCTCTAAGCTAGACCGCTCCAATGCTATATAGGTTGATAGACATCCAGGCTCCAGCTCTGCCAGAATCCAATTCGCTCATGAGTCGTAGACAAAACCCGATCTCTGATTCATTTTCGGGCTTACAAAGCCTTGGGTGGCCAAGCTACCTGCGACATCTGAGGTGGCGGCAGAAGGTAGAGCAGAAGCACAACGTGTCAACAACTGCGGCCTTGAAAGGAGAATTATATATCGAGTTCATCTATAGCACAACCGACAAAGACATACAATTACCCCAGCCCGAAACTTGGTGCCACCTCCGATGTACCTACGGTCAAACATCCCGTCCGCGGAGTTGTCCCTTACATGTGTCTCACGTCTACCTATCAATTGAAAGACAAGAAAGGGAAGGAGAAAGCCATCAAGACATAAGACATAAGACATAAGATACGGCCAATACCCTTCCCGATTGTCTAGGTAGGTATGTATCGTAGGTAGGCACCTAGAATCACATGGATGGCGGAGTGCGCGGGCAGCATCGGGATATTTCCCTCGCTTGGGATCATCGCAGCACCCGGCGTTTCCGAGAAAGCGTGTGCCTCACGACGCCACAAGGCGGCTGATTGACAATTCGGAACCCCTCGCCAAGTTCCCGACCATGTGTAGATTTAGTCGGTGGGCAAATCTATCCGATGATGACGGGATCCATGCCGCGAAGGAGGGCCACGGCAGCCACCGAAAGTTGTCGCGAGCGAGAAGGATTCCCATCCTGCTATAAACACGCGCAGTCCTGCGTGATTTTTTTCGTTTGCGAGCTCTCTCTCCCCCCCGGGCATTACATAAGTCTTACATCGCCCGTGTTATAGGTAGGGAGATGTTTCAACAGCTGCATGCGATCGTTGGGGATCTTGATCGGTCAGCGGGACGTGCGCGGCGATAGGGCTGAGGGCATACTAGTAGACAGAAGTAGTAACCCGAGTTAGGCAATGGACATCATCACCTTGATGACCGCGAGAGCTATCGGCAATGACGTGATTCCCGGGCCTGGAACCCTCCCCTCATGGTGGTATGTAGGTACATTAATCAAGGATGCATCTTTCGCATTGATCTCAAAATAGCAGCAAATATTCCGGGGGTTGAAGTATTCGTACATTCCCGTACCCTTAAGCTAAACGCCCAAACCATTGCTTCTTGCAAACGAGCTGTTGGTGATAGCGGGCAGAAACAGGGGAGCAAAAGGTGGGGAAAGCAGGGAGAGCTTCTCCAGCTTTCAGGCTCTGGAGGCAAAGACCCAAGTCTTCGCAAAGCAAAGACCTGGAAGAGAGAGGCTTGGACTGCAACGTCAGCGGGGTTCAAAAAGGCCCAAGCTCCCCCCAATCCTGCCAGCAGAACCCACCCGATCCTCGGACGGTGATTGGCGCGTTGGGCGAGGGACCCCGTGACATCGCGACAGGGCAGGGATCCGCAACTGAGGGGTAATTAGGTACCTTAGCCACTTGCGAGCTAGCTGCGGCGGGTTTCTTTCAGCTGTCGGCCTGCCGGCCTGCTCGCTCGGAAAGCTCTGGCTCAGTTAGACGCGCGCGTTGTTTACTTAGGCCCAGATCGGCTCGACATTACTGCCATAGAGCGCTTCTGCCATGAGTACTTAATTTTCGCATAAAAACAGTGGATACGTAAAAAGTACCAGTGGAACCCTGCCTTGGCCTGCGAACCACCTACCTTAGTGAGAAACCGACGCACATGCGCAGTTTTCCTCTGCAGACCGCACCCCAATTCTGTCGTTTTCTTCGTCCTGAGTACCGCAGTACTATGCATTGTCATTGCGACATGGTTGGACGTATGTTATAATTGTCGCGCAAGAGGGACTCAGCTAATAGAAGCCAGGCAATGGACAATTCCATGATTATACAAGTCGAAAATGGCGAAACGTACCCTTCCGGTCCCTTAGGGAATGACGGCAGTCATTCTTTCGACCCATTGCTCGATCTCGGGAACGAATCGATCCCCGATATGACCCTCCTTGCGACTCCCTGCTCAGCTCCCCGTTCAGCTTCCCGTCTAACACCTGGGTCAATTTCGAAGCCCCCCAAACGTCCCAGTACTGTCGCTGGCCGAAAAGCAGTACTCAAACAACGTATCGCTTTGACACTGGAAATGCGAGATACTCTGATGAATTGCTTTCTTCGGTGTAAGCAGGAAGGTCTTATGAACATTGACAAGGCAGCGGAATTGAAGCCGGTATGGTTACGTGTTTGTAAAGAGATGAAAGAGGCATACTCGGGGTATGCGTGGACCGAAACGAAAATCGCAACTGAATACCGAGTGTGTAAGAAGAGGTGGCGACAATGGTTGACACTGTTGGATCGGTCTGGCAATGGACCTGATGACGATGGGATTATGCAGGCTTCTGAAGCCTGTTGGCAATGGTTTCTTGACAAGGTGCCTGACGGAAAATGGATGCGAACCGAGCCGCTTAGTATTAACAGCACGTTTGCGTATGAAGAGGTGTTTGAAAAAGAAACGGCGATCGGAAGATTCATAGCAGAAGCTGGCGACGAGGATAATATTCCGAATATCGAGTCAGACGGCGACAGCCATGGCGACAATCGTGATGATAGTTTTCTCGTGCCTAAGGCTAGAGGACCAAGAAAACGGCGGTACAACCCTGACTTTAACACCATAATTTCCGATCTCTCTGAATCTGAAGCCGAGCACTCGCCACCGACATCCCCATCACGAAGCCAGCCGCTGCCGAGTAAAAAGAAATCAAGGATATCATCGCGAAATGACGAAGAGAAAGGAGGAGAGATCGCAGCTATTGATAGGTTAGCTATATCAATGTCGAGACCAACTGGCTCGGATGATATTGTGAGTGCGATTGATATAATCGAGCGCCTTGGTGGAATGCTAGGGGCTGTGGAAAAGATTCATGCATTTCGAGTTATGACTACGAATCCCTTGAATGCCGTTACCTTACAACAAATTAGGAGTGACGAAGATAGGATCGCATTTCTCAGGAGCCTAAGCGATTGATTGAGTCAATTCAATTATATTCTATTTTGATCTTATGATTATAGATTGTCGAGTGTTCAATATAATTACCGATGCTTTTCCAACCACTCTTGGTATGCTCGCCAGGACCGGACAGCAATAATGTGCTGGATTTTGACTGCTTTTCTTCCCTGAACGTACTTTTCACAGCGCCGGCGAGCCCGAGCCATTCGCATTCTTTCCATGTCGGTAAGATCGACTTCTGGATTCTTGTTTTCAACGCCATCATATTGGATAAAGTTGTGAAGGCCGCAAACAGCATACACAAGCTTTATTTGAGTCTGAAGACTGTATTCTGGTGCCGAGCAACGTACGATCTTCCACTTCCGTTTCAACATACCAAAAACCCGCTCTACAACCACTCTGAGCTTAGAATGCCGTAAATTATAGAGCTCCTTAGCAGTTTGGGGACGCCGGTCGCCGTTTTGCCATTCTTGTAAATGGTACCTTACATCCCAATAAGGAATTAAGATACCAGGTGTTTTCTCCCCGAATCCAGCATCGGCCAAGTAGAATCGATTTGGTGGAATGACGAAGCTACCAGACAAAGCAAAGTCTTTAAGGCGGGAATCATGCATGCTACCCTCCGCGCCGGCTAGAACATAACTGAACGTTCCGTCCATCCGGACCGCAGCAAAAACATTCTGTGATATGAAACCTTTTCGGTTTCGCCACTGTTTTTGGTGTTTCGTAGGTATAAACGCAGAGATATGTGTACCGTCTATAGCACCAATGCAACCGTTAAAGGGATGAAGCTTTTCGTCGAGTTCGATCTCAGGGGATAAATATTCCGAGCCTGGTAATTGTACGAAAGCCTTGAAAAGCCGGACCATAAGTGGGAGTATTGTATGAAAACTGATCGATATACTGCTTTGCGCGCAGCGAAACCGGTCCGCAACAGCTCTTTGTGAAGAATTATGGGCTAATATATATAGAAAAATCATTGTTTTCTGTTCAGCATTTTGGTATCGGGTATCTTTCAAGCCAGCGTTCCGTAACCATGCCACCAATTTCCAGAACGTTGTTTTTTTCATGCGGAATAGATTGAAGAACTCATCATCTGACTTTTCTAGCATTTTTTGGGCGGTCCATCGAGCAGTGACATAACCACCAGGCCGTATAATATTGCGTTCGTTGGCTGGTAGGAACCGTCTATCGTGAGTATGGGCATTTGCGCGGGACCGACACAATAATCGTATTGCACTTATCAAAGCTGCGCGGAAAGCTGCTCTTTTGGCCGCATCGTTTGAGGTGGTATAGCCATTATTTGCCATTGTGTGTAGGTCGTGTGTCGAAGTGCGCCCAATACCTATGGCAGAACTACTCATTTGAAGACAAGTTTTACCGACATCTTGTTTCCGCCATACTATCGGCCTAATTTGGTATAAAGCCTACTGAATGGGGTTAAGTGTGTACTAAAGCAGATTGCTCCTAGATCGCTACATCATCATGTTTGCATAACTCTAGTAACTGTCGTTTTCGGCTTAGTATACCCATTAAAACGTCTACGCCTGTGGCGTGGATCTATCTAAGCATGCCAGAGGCCAATTCCTGTCGTTAATTCATGGCATTGATCTCTTGCCGATCAGGCCCTTATTCCCGTTTCTGGCCTTTTGTTTGTCTTCGCTAGCCCCCCCTCACCTCCGCACGTCGGCCCAGTCAGCCGGTCTGCTTACGCCGGGCCTTTCCCTTTCGTGGCAGACAATGTCTGGCTGGCAACCGGGCTTTGTCTGATGTATTGAATCCTGCCATGGTAAGTCGTTGTCTTGCCGAGCTGCGCACTACATGTGGAATGATCAATGGCACTTTTGTCGTTCAGTCTAGATCATTCGGTCGTTGTATGAAGTTCACTACAATAGTACCTAGTACCTACGTAAGCTCTATAGTGGACGGCTGTGCGTAATACCCGGTATGGAGGCAAAAAGACCCATTCCAAGCGAACTACCTACAAGCAGCAAAAAACCATGAATCTGTCTTGGACGTCAGTTAGCTCAGCCTTCCTGTTCTGTACCAAGATGGGGGAGAGAGACACAGGCATTGGGGTCCGAAAGCGCATTTCCCATTGGGCCGTACCCCGAGCTTCGACGGCCTCTAAGAGCGGCTGCGTCGCTGTCGTGCAGGTGACTTATGCAGGGCTAAGCGGTCAGCACACCATCGTGGTGAGGCACATGTAGATGGAGGATCGGGGAGGATTATGCGCCTGCAGCAGTCGGCGCGATCATCAACGCCGGTCGCCAAAAGCAATACTATCAGGTATTTGCATGGTGAGCATGATCGTTGTTATATGTAGGTTACCAGAGTATAGGTCAGAGCGATGCTGCGTACCTAGGTACTTGGTAGAGGAGCCTTGAGGTCATGACGACATGGCGAAGCTGGGTAGTGAAGAGGGTGGCCGATCAATTCAATGATCGGACAGCTGTCCAGCGCATGACGTCTTCTACCATGAATGAACCGCGAACCACCGAATCGAAGCCATTCGTTTATCGAGTTCTTACATGCGCTATCTGGGCGGGTTAGTTGCACACTAATAATAGACACACCCCCAAGGTTTGTGACTGGCAGTTTTCTAGAAGCCGAGTCCGCATAGTGCAGACCGGTATCGGTACGGTGGACGTGGGTTCAACGTTGAAAGGGGGTAGGCAAGTCTAGGATTTTCTTTTCTATACCCAACGTTGATCCATTGGGCAACGGCCGAGCAACTACCCTATGGCTACCTAACAGCCACTGTACGGACCAAGTTACGACGGAATACCGCGCAGTTAACTGTGCTTAGTTATAGGCAGTGTAGCTCTGCGCTCCCTTGTGGGCTTCATCCCTTAAACTAGGAGTGCCGACCGCTTGGCCGTAGTGAGAATACACAGTTTGGGGTCCTGGTCGCTGGTCGCTGTCGCTACGCTGAAACCTCTCTCCCGATTGAAATTGGCGATGGGGCGTCATGCTGGCGAACTCCAATCATAGCAGGACACAAATCCATGGCTTGTCCCGACAACGACATGGTCTGCACAGGGGGCCTTCTAAACAATATTCGCATTGGCCGGGAAACGTACAGTGCGTCGCACTAATCGACACAGCATGAAAAAGATGCGCTGTGTGTATTTCGTGACCCAGCCCGTGACCCGCCGGACGGCTTGTCTGCTGGGCACTGTGTCGCACGCAGATGGGGTTGTTGACGTGTGCGGATTGCCCGCCGCACACTGTACGGACTCTGTAAGCCGGTCACAGCCCGTGACGGTGCATAATAACGGACGTCACGATACGGAGTAGGACCTCATGCATTTTGCTATACGCTCCTTTCCCTACTATATAGTGCAGTAGTGTTGTCACAGGTAGAAAGACAAACAGTTTGTTCACACGGAAACCTGGCACCTAGACTACGGGATTTCCTGGGCGCGCATTTCCCATGAGCCTCATCGATCATTGTCTCAGACCACTTTGCAACCGCATTCTATTCGGCCAAATGTAAAATCGATGAGATTATGGCCTGGGTTCGGCGCAAGTTAGGAGTAACTAGAAGTACGGAATCATACCGTAGTTTCAGTGGCCAGGCGGTTACCTCGGTAGTTAATGGCCAGGTGCCCTAACAGCGCCATCTGCAGGGTGGAATCCGTGTTTCTAACCCTTCAGCCCTGTCAGAAACGGGATCTTTTCGACCCATCTTTTGCGATGTCCCTATAGCAACCGGTCGTGCGCGATCCTTCCAAATATCAGCGTTGCTTGGCAGCAGGCTTTTTTTTTTTCCTTCGCCCGGCGACCGACCTATGACCCTACGTAGTACACTGCCTACCTATACCAACGAAGACAGTCTCGCGGTAATAGATACGGGCAAAATGCGGTGGCAGGTTTTTCGATATGTAAAATTCTTCCTGGCAGAGACATTGTCATTCCCGTCTCCTGAATCGCCTAGTCCGGCCGGCGCTGTGTCATTTTCGTCACGGAGACCAGCGAGCTTTTTTCGCAGTCCGCTCACGTCATCTGTCTACAGTACGCATAACCATAGCTATCTAGCGCAGCCGCGAAGAACTTCTAGGTAAGGTTGGCCAGCAGCCCACCCAGAGCAAATGCGTACAGTAGAGGTAAGGTAGGTTAAGGTAGGTAACTGGCCGGACATTCAGCAGCCTGCGGCTCCCGGATAATTACTTCCTCCTCCGCCTTGCTACTGGCGATTGTACGATAGTGTCTGTGTACTAGTTCCTGGCAGGATAGCCCGCTGGGACTTGGTATGCCGAAAATAGTAAGAACTCGATAAGAATACCTCGTTTGGAACTAGGTAGCTGGCTAGTTACGAGCTGGTAACGTCCTTTTGCCCTACGGACCTGTTGCTCGGCTGGCACCATTTTCCCTATAATAAGCCCCGTCGATGTGTCTACCTATAGGCTATACATACAGTTGTTCGGACTTGCAAGCATCAAACAGCGGAGATGGGCTACCATGTAGGTAAGAGTCGGAGAAGCAGGCAACTTATACAGTAAGTAAATGTTGTGTGATATACGGAATACGTGGACCTTGGCTGCATTTGTTAACTTCCGTTTACATAGCGCAGTTAGTACGTACTCGGTATGCAGCGATGTTGTGCAGGATGGTGCTACGTTCTCTTCCGTATGCGCATGGCAATGTCGTGTGGTTGCGAATACATAGTAGATGAGCCGTGTAGTTACCATCGACCGCGTAACAACGAATCTAGATACTATGTAGGCACACGATTCATATTATCGGTATGATCTTCTCGATTTTGTTATATTTCACTGCCCAGGTAATACCAGATTACAAGTAGAAATCCCCTTGTGACACGGGTATAGAAGCCAATGAGTTGTCAACTCCCAGCTGCTTGCGCCGCCGTTTACAAACCGTTAAGGTGGGTAACTAGGTTACATTGACGACCTCATACATTTGCACATCCAAAGCTCTTGTGAACCAGATGGCGCACCATTCCGCCCAATGGAAGGGGGAGATATATAGCACTGACAGCACGATCAATATATTCCACGCTGCTTCCATCTGCAAGTTATCGGTTGGCTCTAGCTGTCGTAACTGGGGGGAGAAAGGACAATGGGTAGATTACCGGCCAATGAGGCGAAGTTGGGTTGGAAATTTAAACGATTCACTATGAACTCAACTTAGCATTGGCTCCGGTAACGAAAAGTGAGGCACTCACCGCCTGGTTACATGCTATGTAGCGTCGTATGTTATTCCGTCGAATTTCTGCGGCTTAAATGATGCCCTACACATACTGTAGATGGGAGCGCCTGCTACGTCGGTAACAGTCGCATGAGCTGCCCTTGCCAGCGGCTCGCATGTGACGTCCGCGACCTCTCGGCACGGTACTGGATACCTGATCACAGGTACTTGTTTGCGGTGGCGCAGTCGACGGAATACATGGCTCTACAGTTCACAGTACATCGCAGACGCCCTAGGTACCGTATTCCGCGCTGATGAGGATCCCCAGGTACCGCCTACAGGGCGAGTAACACACTGTGATGTGGTTACAGCTCCCATGGAAACCGCGCTAACACAGGCCCAGCGTCAAGTCGGGCCCAACTGCCTGCCATTTCCAGCACGGAGTGGATCCCCGGCTCCCCAGGTACCGCATGGACACCCGTGCGGTACGCGCCGGCACCGGTGAATATATACGGGCAATGAAGTACCCTGGGTCCCTCGCGCTTGTCACTCGGCTACCCACGCTATCGCTCAATTGCCCGGCAACCACTCGACCTCTACTTATCTCCCTCGCAACCGGCGCTGTACTTGCCCTTTGGAAACTGAAACTCCACTGTGCCATGCCTTGCGAACAAAAACCATTCTTCCCCTCTGCCTTCTTTCCTGCGTTCACCCTTTTCTGTTGCCGGCACGTTCGTCTGCAGTCTTCCCCGGTGTCAGCCAGTCCAGCCTCACGACAGTTGTTCTACACTTCTGCCGCTGTCTGGCTTTGTGAAGCATCGAACGAAGTCGTTCTATGCTTGCGAAGACTCTAAGCTCTGTGGTACGGTATGTTGAAAAAGCTGTATACCATTACTCGTCTTCTTCAACCCAACCCAGTCCCAATCCCCGGCCTTGCTCCCGGCCTTGATCCTACCTGACCTACCTGACCTACCTGACTTACCTGACCTACCTCTCCGACCTACCTACCTACCTCTCTGACCTACCTAACCTACCTACCGAGCCCAAGTCTTGAACACTCCTTCTCCGGGTTGCTTGGTGGCATGCCAGCTTGGCACTTCGACTAACATGTACGGACAGGACAGACGCCACTGGCAAAAGCCAATCTCCTCCCCGGCTGCTTTCTCGTGTCCTGCCTGCAAGACGAATTGGTCTTTGAATGCCCCAGAGGAAAGTGGTGCCGCGAACATTCTGTTCCTCTTTTTCCCCTCGGTCGTCCTCTTCGTAAAATATACATTCCGGCACATATGGAAAACGTGTCAGTCCGAGTCTACTAAGACGGAAGTCGACGGCCTCATATTATGCCTGCTTCGGCGGTTACCTATTACCTAACATTCTAGTCGTCCCGGTTCTATCTATTCTCTACCACCTAATCACATTGATATAAGGTCAAGAACTCAAGGCATTGGTCGAGCTTGAGTTGATGCCAAGGCGGAAGTTCCCTGCTCCAGCAATTCCTACGATATTCGTTCAACATAACCTTCGGTCCTCTTGACGGCATATATCGTGCAATATACAATTTGATCCACACAGAAAAAAAAGATAAGAGACAGGGATAACGCACCGCATTGTGCTGTAGTCCCATTGGGCCATTCGAAAAAAAGAGAGAAGCGTTTATCGAAACGGTTGAACCTGTGTCGTCGATCGATTCGATACAATAGGAGACATTGCATGCATCGCGGTATCGACCTTCATTCAATTAGCAACTCGCATGGTAGACCGCATCTCGTACAGCCCGCCGAGGATTAAGGTTATCAACACACAGAACTGGTGATCCACCTATATCATTACCTACATTTGAAGGCATCATGGAGTCGTCTTCTCCACTGGCCGCCATGCATCCGGCACCTGCCCCCGGCCCTGCCTGGGGCCTTCCTTCCCACAGTCCCTTTGCAGGTCCTGGAAACCCCTTTGGGGCAGCGCGACTGAATATTCGTGACCAGTTGCAGCGCGCACGACCCGAGATGTTCGACGTCAAGGCTATTCGTGGCTCTTCCCCCTCCGCTTTGGCCGCCGATCTTTCGCAGAATTTCTGTTTGGACAACGAGCTCAGGTATGCGTGCAACTCTATGGTGTTTGGAAGGATCTTCACTGACAGTTACTATTAGTCCACGATTCCCCACGCCTCGCAGGGCCCTTTTTACATCCCATATGGGAAATCGAGGTAAGAACTCAGCAACTTTCTACTCTTCACGATACTGACATCGCGGCCATCCAGAATTCATTAGCAGCCCGCCCCTGCCGCCTTCGTCGTCTCCTCGGGCCATGCAAGACGCCATGGATATTTCCCCTATGGGACAGAAGGAGTCGTTCGGCATTTCAGTTAACTCATCTCCTCAAGCATCGCTAGATGATGATATGATGATCGAATCTCCGTTGCCGCGCTTGTCCTCCACAATGCCTGACGTTTCGAGACAGTTGAATGAGTAAGCTTGCTCCAGTAGTCCATGGTATATTTCGAACGTAACTGATGACTATATAGCAGCCGTCGGGGAATGGGCATTCAACAACCGTCTTTCACTCGAACTACAGGCCAACCACAATGGTTTGGTCCTGGCGCACCAGCCTTGTCCCCTGAAGTATTCTTGGAGGACTCTCCTCAGGAGCGACGACCTCAGACAGCAAATAGCCCGTCCGCTATTGCTCCCGGAACGTCCCGCAGACAGTCGCAGTTTGGTAGCTTGACGGGTACTCGAGAGTTGCGCGGTAATGCATCGCCCAATGCAATTCATGCGCGTCACGGTCTCAGTCCCTTTAATCGACCTCGCCGACAGTATCGTCGATCTATCAGCATGTTTGAGAATCCAGGCGATGTGATCAAAGGACAAACTGGGGCCCCTGTTGTGCCGACCGAGGTGCAATCAACCATGGATATCGGAGAAGCGCAGGAACCCATCCTGCCTCACTTCTTCCCAGATGGCGAAAATGACGGCATCCCGAGAATTTCCTGCGACACGTTCCTTGAGTTTCTCGATGGAAAGTACAACGAGTCCTTCACTCAGAAGGTTATCATCGATTGCCGTTTCGAGTATGAGTATGAAGGCGGACATATTGACGGCGCGGTCAACTGCCATGACAAGGACCTTCTGGCCCGACAGCTCCTCGAGACGCCGATGCAAGGCAGGCCGATTTTGATCTTCCACTGTGAATATTCTGTTCACCGTGCTCCCCGAATGGCCCGTCACATTCGATCTGAAGATCGTACGGTCAACGCTGAGGTTTATCCTCATCTCACCTACCCTGAAATCTATATTCTCGAGGGCGGCTACAGAGATTTCTTTAAAGCGCATGAGGAGCGCTGCTGCCCCCGAGCCTATGTTGAGATGGGCGCCAAAGAGCATGCTAACACCTGCGAGCGCGAACTGGGCAAGCTTCAGCAGAAGCGAAAAGGGCTGGGACGAGCAAAGACCTTTGCCTTTGGCCATCGAGAACCGATCATGTTTGAATCCCCCACAACTCCTGGACGAGTTGTTGAACATCCTTCTCCCAGTATGATGATTGGTAACTCGCCTATTCTCGGTAACTACCGGTCCCCTGCTCGACGCATGGCCTCGTACTAGGTAGCATACGGCCCGTCGACAGACGACCAGCACCAAGTCTAGGTATAATGATGGATCCTTTCGGCTAATTTTAATTTAAAACTTCATATTTCGCCGGACTCGCACCGGAAACGAGACAGCCCGAACCTGCTGTAGTGGGAAATTATGGGGTACATTGGTTGCAGAGTTACGATACCACGCTCTACGAGAATGTACCTCAACACCCCTTCCCGCTATGGACAGTCATACATTCGAGCTCCTTGCGACGTACGTCTACGAATTCCCCTATAGTTTTTATTCCGCCTGGCTATGTTCCATTCAGGCCATCACCTTCCTTGACGAACGATATTTCCTTGTCTTCGGTACTCTTTATACCCCTTTTCTCCGCATTAGACAGACATTGGCATAGCAAGCCGGCGCATTGCATTGATCTGAGCTAAATGTTGGATCCGGCATCTGACTTGCTCAGTCCGATTTCGACTTTCCTTTGTTTCCAATTCATTCAGCATGGCGTATGGATTACGGGATCACGGCTTTTCCTTTTGTCGGCTGCTCTCACGGGCGATCTAGTCGCAGATCTTTTCTCTGCGCTTCACGAACCTCAAGTCTCGAAACATTCGAGACGTTTACGGGGGTCTCAATCACATTCCGGACATGACTCTACGAGTGGTTATAATGCGGCACTGTTCGGTGACGATAGTTGGTGGCGTAAGTGGTGGCTGCGTGGGTGATAGGTACCCAAGGTAGGTAGGAATGAACGAGGCTGGTCTCGAAGGACTTCTATGTACCTAGTTCGTCTACCTTAGATAGTTCGTTCACCTGCCTTAGGTAGTTTCACCCCTAGAGGAACGTCTTTGATCCTCGAGGCGATAGCTTCCTGCAGCTTCACTTAGGCCAGAACGACGCTGCATTTCTCAGCATAGGAACCGGAATCAGAACAATCAATAAGAAGACGTAAGCTCTTAGATGGGTGAAGTTAAATCTATGATGACCACTACCCCGGTGCTGACGAGACGCTGCGCCGTCTGTATTGATACATGTATGTAGCCCGCCACTTTCAGAAACATGGTCCCCCTTATTCCTCCATTTTATCCTCGTCCTTCTGGGCATTTTCATCTTCATCGTCCTCGTCATCCTCGGAGATGGCTTTCTTTGCTAAGCGCTCGGCCTCCTCGAGCAGGTCCTTGGGCACCTCCATGTGGCGGCCCTTGGTCGGCCCGTCGGCGCCGCTGATCCAGCTCATTTCTAACTCGAACTCCTTGTCCTTGTTGTCCTGCTGCGCCACGTAGATGATCCTCGCGGCCTCCTTGACGGCCTGCTTCAGATCCAGCTTGCCCTCGGAGAGATTGAGCTTCTCCAGCTCGGCCTTGGCGGCCTGGCGGCCTTTACCCGTCGCCGCGCCGTAGTAGCCCCAGTACATGCCGCTCGGCTCGACCATGTAGAGGCCCGGGCCGCCGTGCTTGCCTTTTACCTTGCCGCCGGCGCCGACGGAGGGGCCTGAGCCTACCTCGCCGTCGACGGGGGCCTCGAGCTCGGAGTCGAAGCCGCCGATGATGGCTGTGATGCCGAAGGGGCGGACTGATTGGTAGAGGGTGTATGCCTGTACGTAGCCGCCTGTGCGGCTTGCTAGGTCGGAGGTGGAGATGGGGGTTTTGAAGGTCTCTCGCCACGAGGTGGCTTCATCGCGGGCTCGGTCGATGAAATGACGGCCGTCGGGGATCATGCCTGAGTATACCTGGATGAAGTGGGATGAAATTGTGAGCTCGGGGCAATATAAATATGTGTTTTTATGTCACATATATAAATAGTTTCTTTTTTATTTGGGGGGAGCGGGGGAGAGAGCACGTACGACGCCTAGGTGCTTATCGACTGTCGCGATCCTCTTGTTGGCGCCGGGCTTCAGCAGCTTTGAGGTGACGACCTTCTCGACGGCCAGGACCACGCCGTCTTTACACCGGATGCCGATCGATGTGCCGCCGTTCTCTACCGCCTTCACGGCATATTCGACCTGGAAGTTTCGGCCGTCGGGGGAGAAGATCGAGTTGGCGAGATCGTAGCCTGTTCCTATCGACGTCTGTTTTTGGGGGGAGGGAGGGCACCTTGGTGTTAGCGTACGCGGGCTACGGGGTGGTGGTTGGAATGATTCACTGCGATACGCGGTGGTTGGACTTACCATGCTGGGCTACCTACTTTGCGCACAAGAGGTGGGTGGGAACTGGTGGTTTTGGCTTATGATAGGTGTGAGAATTACCGGGTTGGGAGGGACACCATAAATAGGTAAACGACGTAGACGGTGCCTTGTTTTTTTTGGGTCTTGTTGCGTTGCTGCTGTTTGGCGTTTGACGATGTTATTTGGAGGGGGAGTTGGTCTTGGGGGAATGGTAGAAGAGCTTCAGGCAGCCTGAGCTGCGTGTCGCAGTTGCATCAATCGGCACGAAGTAACTTCGGTACCTGCCTTGCCTCTTTAGCTGGGATTAGGCGGTTTTCTGTGGCTGAAGCTTCACGCCTTGCTGTGGCTTTTGGCTGGTGTCTTGCTCTTCTCCGAGTCCAAGGTTGTGGATCCCACTAGGGTGAACCCGGGTGGTACGATAAGGGAATAACACCTAGGGAATAACAGGTGGCGAAGACACTGTGTATAAATCCCCCAGGGGTCTGCATCCCGTTCCCATAGACTTCTACTTAGTAACTAAGACTCTACGTACACACTTCTGATCAGACCTTGCCTACGCATCGCACGTAGGTAGCGGGTCCACAGGAGACCGTACGAGAGGCACAAATAGCTATTTGCTGCAGCTACACAGCAGAGACTTTGTTATTATCATTCAACACAACTTGACCAACTTCATTTAGCCTCACCGCGAGTTCGCCACGAGTTCGCCACGATGTCTACTGAAGAGAATACCGACACCCTAGTTGACAGCCTCATTGGCGTTCCCACTGGCAATACTGTAGCCAGTGCGCAAGCCCGAATCAACGCCTTGGCTATCAACATGGATCATCGTTTCCAGGATCTCACGGCCTCGATCGATGTGCTCACGCAAGCTGTCAATCGTTTGATAGATGCGGGCGAAGCAGCAGCGAGGTCGCCGATCGGTAACGATGCTGGAAGCACCACTGAGGAACAGAACAATGAAGATCCTCTCGCCACGCAGCCTGCCAATTCTACTGCGAACGCAGCGAGCTACATGCGAGTTCCCGCTAACGTCACGGCTAGCAAGCGACTCCCTGATGAAAGCCTCAATTTGCAATGTTATCAACGCCCGTCTGCAACCCAAACTGAACAGGAACGACGTGTTCAATTGGTCTTTCCAGAGGCAGTGTTCCCTAGTGACATCTCGAAACTTGGGATCTGCGAGGCCAAGAACAAAGTGACATTCCCGGCAACGTGCCGCTTGCTCGCTGCTGACTCGACGGTACTCGACAAAGTGCGAGATCTTCAGAATCGCCTTATCCAAGCATTGGTGCCGTATGAACTCTGGCCGATGCGAGTTGCTATCGAGCTCGCTGGTGATTTTCAAGTGGTCAGTCAATTTATCCGACGCACTCGAGGTGCGACATGGATGGATCTCCTCGAGGCAGTGATCCAGGTGCTGCGAGCTCACAGCGCGCTTCACAGCCCGCTGACACTTTTCGTTGGTTTGCTGCCCGCTCACAATGAATCTTATGTCAACTATCTTTGGCGTTTACGAGAAGCGTTCTATCAGCTACCTAGCAGCCAACGCGACACTCAACAAACCCGAGATGTTGTTATCGACAAGTTGAACAACTACACGCCTACCATCTGGCTGAACTTGGAGCGAGGTAGCAGCGAACTCAACAATGGTCAGATAATCGAAGAGGCCACACGCCTAGCTAAGTCCGTTGCACGCACAGCAATTGAAGATAAGATCTACGGTACCCCGGAGGTCACTGTGCAACTGCAGGGCACGTCAGCGCCGTTTTACAATTACAATATTACGGCTGCGACTCCTAGCCAACCAGGTGTGGGCCAGATTCAACCGAGCAGCGCGCTCGCCACTACCCCGACAGCTTTACAGCCGGTGATTTCAGACCCGCGCACAGATGAGCGCGAGGTTCACCGTGTCCTCGAAGTTGATCACGGTTTTGCCGCCAAAGCTGAAGACAATAAATGCTTCAATTGCGGCAAGTCAGGACATTTCGCTAAGGATTGTGACAAGGCGCCACAGTGGCCCAAGAACCGAGGCCAGGAAGTAACCATCAAGGGGAAGCTATTTCGCAGCGACCTCGCCGATCGGTTCCGGGCTAAGTATAAAACATTCCGATCAAAGGCCCCTATCCGTGCGCAACGCCGTGTGCACTTCGCCGATGATTCGACATTGGATAGCAGCGAGTTCGACCAGAGCGCAGC
>MU279879.1:0-75979 GCA_022385655.1 Xylaria intraflava | reverse complement strand
CTAGGAAACGAACTATGCTAATTAGGGAGAGGGCAAATCGCCGATCGGGCCATTATCTCCGGATTCGCTCCTCCCAGGTGCCCCGTTTCAGTACCTTTTATTCCTTTCTAGATATGTATCGTGTACCTGCCTGTCGGTTCACTGTTCCGTACAGACGAGTAGAGACGCTTATTAGGCTGCCAGTAGGTATTCCGGGTGGCATCGCTTTTCCAGACACCAAGAGTGGTAGGTAGACGTGAATGTACATACATAGGACTTCTTAGTTTACCTACCTATTTACTATGGTGGCCGGTCGGTCATAGCGACTACGGATATATCGCGCTCCGAGCCGGGGAATCCTTTCTGGCTGGCATCCTGAACGACCCCCTCGAGTGTACTAAAATGAGATCTGTAGTGATGGGTAATTCTCCCTCGCGCGCCGCCATAAGTTACTAAGCACGGAGCTACCTTAACATGCTCTTATCGCCATGCCGAAACCCATGTTGACACTTCAAACGTGTTCGTCCTACCGCCTTGCCCATAGCGGCGTTTAGCCACCCCGCCCCGCAAGCTCGTCCAGCTCGTGAAGCGGCTTGCCGGCTAAAGTATAAAGGAGACAAGCCCCCCAGCCTGTAGCATTATCGAAGCCGCGCCATCCTCATCACTACGAAGTCTTCGTTACTACAAAAGCTGCCTCCGAGTCAGATTGGACCTTGTTCGATTCGTCGATTCTAGATACGCACACGCTCGACATTCTATAAACACCGCTACACAGTATCGTCACCATGGTTCAAGTCCTGGGCAAAGAGGTCGGCGTCACGGGCTACGGCCTGATGGGCTTTACCTGGCGGGCCAACCCTTGCTCGCAGGAACAGGCATTCGAAGCAATGCGGGAGGCTATCAAACAAGGGAAAGTCTTCTGGAATGGCGGCGAATTTTACGGCACACCTGAATACAACAGCATGACCCTTCTCGATCAATACTTTGAGAAGTACCCAGAAGATGCCGACAAGATTGTCTTGAGCATCAAGGGAGGAATAAACTTGGCAACCCACAAGTCCGACGGAACACCCGAGGGAACGCGCCGAACCATCGACAACGTCCTTCGCCAGCTGAAGGGACGGAAGAAGCTCGACCTATTTGAGTTTGCTCGCCGTGACCAGGACGTGGACATGAGGATCACATTCGAAACCATCCAGAAAGAGTACATTGATACCGGCAAGGTTGGCGGGATCTCTCTATCTGAGGTCCGAGCCGAGACGATCCACGAGGCTGTGAAGGTCGCAAAGATTGACGCTTGTGAAGTTGAGCTTTCGCTGTACGTTCACTGGTCACCTGTTTTATACGAAACTAACCACATTGTAGGTTCGCTACCGACGTGTTGTATAACGGTGTAGCTGAAGCTTGTGCTCAGCACAACATCCCCCTGGTGGCGTATTCTCCGATCGGTCGAGGATTCCTCTCGGGTCAGTTCAAGAGCCAGAAGGACCTCCCGGCCCACATTAGCTTCGGGCCACGCTTCCAAGCAGGCGAAGCTTTCGACCACAACCTCAAGCTAGTCAACGCAGTGGAGGAGCTGGCGAAGAAGAAGGGCTGCACTCCTGCTCAGCTGGCCATCAGCTGGGTGAGGGCTCTGAATGGCCGCCCCGGCATGCCGGTGATTATCCCTATTCCGGGCGCTACTACCGCTGAGCGTGTGAGGGAGAACGCCAAAGAGGTGGCGCTGACGGACGAGGAGATGGCAGCAATTGATACCATTCTTGCTGGTTTCACGCCGATAGGCGGCCGTTACCCACCCAGCGTTCCCATCAACACCTAGTGCAGTGTAGAGGGATTGGGGGATATTGACCGAGAATATTCCTGCTCAATTGTTTAGCTATCCGCATCAGATGAACGGCGGTGCTCGATAGAAACGTCGCAATAGGTAGATAGATTCAGCGTCAGGCAAGAAAATGTCCACATGATTCGAGCCGAAGACTCGTTTTGAGCATTGCAGAATTCTTGAACTGTTCATCATTCGCTCGCTACCAGTACCTAGTTATGGATGTAAAGGGAATTGAGACATACCATTTACCCGGTTCGGGATGAGTATCTTTGAAGCGAAGTCATGTTCGGTTATCGCTCCTCAGCAGCACCACGAGGATGGGATATCTACACCACAGATTGCGGGATCCGCGTATGTAGTGTGTTGTTTTGTACTGAGTAAGGAGTCGTTGGGTGGGCCGGAGGGATTAAATACTGGTCAGCATGGTTCAAGGATGAAAATACTACGTAATGCCTAGATACGGATTAGCAAGGAAGATTTTGCTCAGGCGCCACTCGCAATTTACACTAACATCGTGGGGTGGGAACCGGGCTAACCTCACCATGTGGTAAGACAAATAAGTGGTATGTATGTACAATTCCGTACAGCTCGGCAACGGACATAAAGTAAGTAGATAGTGCTGTGGTGTAGGTAGATGGAATATCTCCATCGTAGGTAGTAGATAGTAGATAGTAATAGTTGTCTGCCCGCAAGACAGGATAACTGGTAGGCCATAGCTATATGAACTCTGCTGGTATGTTTGTAGTGTAGGTAGGGTGTAGGTAGCTTAACCGGGTTCCCTACCCGAGGAGATGGAACGGGCTGAAACACCGGTACGTAAGTAGGTACCATATAGGTAGCTAATTACATAACCGTAACCAACGTTGGTTCCAGCCACAGTCGCATGCTTAATAGACTGCAACTCTTGAAACTTATGGACGGTTGTCAATCAGGCGAGCACTGTAGAGTGTTAATAAGCAATACCGGTACCGGTACTAAGTACTGCGAAGATTGGCGACAAAAGGGGATGGAGACCGGGCAAGTAACAAGTGCAGATGGTGAGTAAATAGCAGCTAATCACGGCACTCCTACTAAGTACCAGTTATGTACGTGACTTTTCTTCATGCGCGTAACTGGCAATTAGTACTCAGTATATGTACCGTTGGCCGGGAGTCAGGGCAAATCACAACGGTCAAAATGCCGTCTTCGGCCCATTCCTTATTCGTCTTCTTGCTGGCCTAATAACTCTCCGACGGGCCATCTCTTCCCCTGAAGCACTCAAAACGGGGAGTGGCCAGAGTGGCCAGGCACGGGTACTATAAGGAGGTACCAAGTCAGCGAGAGGTACCTGCACTAATGCACACCACAGCGCTATATTAGTGCTCATTACAGCGCTCTAACCGGGCTCTGTAGGGGTCAATGCCAGACATTCCTTGCTGGCAGCTAGTGCGCATCGGGTGCCTGCTCAGTAAAGTAATTTCGCAACGTTCACTGCGCCGGGGCCTACCCGGTACGGCATCTCCACCTACGCAGTAAGGGACCTGGCTTGGGCCACTCACTTCACCCTCGCTCCCACGTTAACCTCCTCCTTCATTGCCCGGCTTCTCAGAGGCGACGCGAATCGACGACGTGCTGCTGCTGCCGCTGCTGCGACTGCCATAGAAGCCGTTCCACCAATTGTAGGTACGTAGCCTCGAAGCCAAACAGAACACAGCTTAAGCGCCAGTGCCCTCGGGCGATGATGCCGTTCCTGACACACTAGGTGCACCATAGCTTTCGTCAGTCGCGATAATGCATCTTCGTCCTGCACTTTGAAGATCCGGTTCGAGCCATTTTCCCTTTGGTACTTGCCAGCCATTCGCTCTCGAGTTTCTCAGTTCCCCCAGTCGCCCTGCACATTTCTTGGCCACGTAGAGCCAGTCGCGACGGCTGCGATTGGATGCATCTGCGTCGCATTCGCCCATTACGTACCTACCTATTATATGACGGTCCAGTCGACAAATACAAACGGCAGCTTAGCTGTGGTCTGGTTCAGGAATCATTGGGATTCCGACATCTGGCCCATTTAAAATCCAAAACCGCATGATCCTGGCATTTCCACCCGTTTGGCAGGATCACCATCAGTACGCGGATACGACGAGAGCCTAATTACCGGGGCCACGATGCCGCCATCCTCCAATGACGCAGGGCAACAGGCAGACCCGGGCCCAGTCGGGTCCATCCCCAACACCAATCCAGTGTTGCCTGCCTCACCCACCCTGACCAATCCCGACATGATCCTCCCCGATTATGATGACGGCAGCATCTCTCTGGACCGTTCGCACTCACCTTTTACGATGTGGAAGAACACTCATATTCCCGGCATGGAATTTGATCCGTCCGGGGTCTTTACGGCAGGACCGATTGCCCCCTCGACTCCTATAATATATGGAAACGGAACGATGCTATCCGACATTGGTGAGGTCACAGAAGTCGAGAGCACGTATGGTCCGGGTCGGTCCCGTTCCGGATCTGCGCCGAGCGAATTTGCGATTGTGACGAGTACCGCGTTACAGTATGAGGCGATCAAACAAAAGATTAACCAAGCCAGGATGGCTCACCAAAGACATGCCTCAGTCGAGTCCAGCAGCACAATCACTGGCCATGACCAAGCGGGCGTGTTTGCCGACTTCGACGACTCCGTGAGCATAGACGATAGCAATTTCCAGGGGGACGACGAAGAGAGCGTTGCTGATTCCTACGTTGAGGACATTGCGGATCAAGGGTCTTTAACAGCTAAAAAGCCATCTTTCAACCCCGCCGATGAAAGATACTCCAGTCCCTTAAGCCGTAGAGCTGAGCTGATATTGGCAAACGCGAAACGGCGTTTATCGGTGAGTGCGCTCATGCTTCTTGAAAACTTGTTGATTTCTTAGCTAAGTGTTGAGAGACAATGGAAGGCAACCTCCATCGTGCCCGATCATCACTTAACTCTCCAGCCTTGTCCTCTATGGGTTCTTATTCGACACCCTCACCCTCCATTGGAAGACCTGCCACTGCTATTAGCTATGGGCGTGATGATAACCATCGGAACCTCCCCTATGGTCACAATAGGATATCTAGTGAGAGTAATATCCCCGCCGAGAACAAGACTGGCATGTCCACACCAAGGGCTTCGAGTGCTCTTGGTACGGCTGGAGGATATCGCCGTCCCCTGCTGGGACCACAAATTCGCGATCGCACGCAAAAGCGCTTGAACGGTACCCCAAGCCCTCCATTAAATGGAAACGCATCTTCGAATGGCAAAATATCATTGCACGAACACGACCGATCTCTCGAGCCGCTCAGTGAAGACGGATCTCTTGAGCAGACAGCATCTAGGCTAGATACTGATAATGCTGGAGCTGATACCTATCTTAATCCTATGGGTTTATTGTCGAACAAAGACCCCAAACGACCGGCCTCGTCAACACAAGTGCGGGACTTGAAGGACCAAGTTAACGATTTAAAGGGAAGGCTCTCGACTCTACGTGATCAAGCACGTGCGGATAGCTTGGAACGTCGGAGTTTGCAGAGCTTGCGTACTCCTAGTCCTTTTACTCACGCCCGTGTTGAGACATGGTACACCGACACAAGCAGCCACGAAGACGATATAACCGTTTCTGACGATTCTAACGGACATACACCCTCTGACAATAATGCCAGTGTCCTTGATCGAAGAGGCGGTCCAGCAGAAGCTGACGCGCATCCTCGAAGTCATGATGAGCCACAAGCGATTCAACCCATACCCGCTGAAGAGATCACTGTTCCAGGGACATCAACCTCGGCTGATTCACAGCGGGTCTCACCCACGCCACCTGCTGACACTAAAATGGACCAGGCGGAACCTGATATCGAGCCCTTGAACCAGGCAGATGATTTTGATGATATGAGAACAGAGGATGGTTACGAATTTGCCGAGGCTGACGATTTCGATGAATCTGCCAGCGAAAGTGGCGCGTCATCTTACCATGACACTGTTCAAGTCCAAGTCTCCCACGAAGATCGCGAAGATGCTTTTGACTACGAGCATTTCTTTCTGCATAGTGCCATGGGTAGTATGAGCCGTAGGCGGATGCGCCGCCACAGCAACGATAGCTTCAGCTCCGAAGACTCTGTAGAGACAACGAGGGGACCAATTACATCTCAGTCTATGGATGTAGCAACTACCACTTCCGGCCTTCGTTCTCGGAGAGGAAGCGCTGGTTCAACCTCTACGATGGATTCCTTTGCAACGGCGACGGAGGGTCGGCGCACTCGGGTGGGTATCACTGCCTCTGACGAGTACAACGATGAATACAACGACCAGTACCTAGAGCGGGTTAGAAACCTTCCTAAGCGCTCCCGAACACACACGCCGAATGCCGCAAGACGAATGGTCTATACCCCGGATGCTAGCAGTTCGGGTCCTGGCTCAAAAGGATTAAATTCGTCTCTTCGTCGCCGTCCTCAAAGCAGTGCGGCCGCGCTTCAGAATCGGTCTTCAATTTCTTCATTATCGACTGCTGCTAACAGGAGCTTCCCATTAAACAACCAATCACAAGAAAAAAAAGGCGTGTTGACACCGGACGGCTCTCCTGATCAAGAACTGAAACAGATTTCAGAGACCCTCATGAATGAGACAGCTAGCATATGTGAGAAGGCAGGCCTACATGACGGCGAGACTGTTGCGCCTATGAAAATGCTTCAAAAGGATGACCAAATCCTGGTCGAGCGACTAGTGGCGAGTCTAGGCCGATGCGTTTTAGGCTTGTCGGAAGCTGGGCGTGCAAGTGCCGAGTCGAGAGCTTACCGGCGAAAGATCGAGACTGCACGTCGGATACTAGAAGGGTTTGAATAACTCAGACGCAACCGCGTGGTACTGTTAGTATCATACCAGGGACAATAACGTTGCGCTCTTCTAGATACACCCCGAACCGTTCGGTCTACCGCTCGCCTTTCGTTCCCTATCTCCCTTTTTTCTCTTCTGGATTTATCTTAAGTAGCCGCATTACGACGACGAACGACGGCCGGTTTGGTACGAAATTACGGCAATTTCTTATACGCATGTCACAGTACTCTTTATTCCAGTTCATGTTCTTCGATACCCTGGATCAGGCTAGGACCCTGCTGTCCATTTGTATTTAAATCAGAGGCCTGACTTCAAGTATATATCTTATTCGATCCTCTAGCACTAGGTTTAATCCTAATATTGATCTCATGCTCTGGTAGGGCAAATTCCACCATTGACCGAGAAAGGTGATGGCCCATCGTATTCGTAGCATGTTAGTACAGCACTGCCGCGGCCGTATTCCCGCAATACCTACCTAGCTCTTCAAGTTCAAACTTCAGAGGGCCGTTCCTGTATACTAGGAGCATGAGAGACAGTATTCCATACATTATAATCCGTAGGCGATTGGTACATTGTACCTCCTATTGTGCGAAGTGTTGCTCATCAACAATACCTAAGGTACACTAGGTACCTAACCACCCAGTAATTTACAGTGGGCCTTAGCAGTCTTACACAGTGGCTTGTCGCTAATCGAGACCTCGTACCTACCTAGGTAGGTACCTACCTCCGGGAACTCCCCCCCCTTTCCAACCTAAGTCCCTACCCCTACTACCATCTACCTTGATAAACAACCAAACCACTTCCCTACCTTCGCTCAACTTTCACCCTCTCTTGCAAACTCGGCCTACTCGACCACCATGGCGGAGCACTTCACCAGAAAATACATCCCGACTGGCTGTTTACTCATTTCCAACACGGTCCGGAATTCCCTACCGTTGACTTCGATCAGTGCAAACTCCGGCCAGACATGGTATTTCTTCAAGAGGCAATCTGACGATCTACCTGAGTCTCTAAGCCTGCCGGCCGAGCTTCAAGTGACTCTCCTAGCATCACCCGTTCTGGCTCCTTTCGCTTTTCTCTGGAGCCAACAATGGATTCAATTGGCCTACGCGCACGTTCCCGCCAGGGTTCGCGTATACGTCCTCCCTCACGACGTTAACGGGAGTGTACGTGGCTCACGTGATCAGTTGAGCAAATCAATGTCTGCTCTGTTTCATCGGTTAGAATACTCTGGGGACTGTTGGCAAGGTAGGGCCGTATATGCACACCAACCGGAACCATGTCAGGGTCACGATGTATCTTGCCAGTCCGACTCCTCGCTTCTTACTCTGTTCAACCAGGTCCCTTCGCCTGACCCTCGGCCGGAGACTGCGTCAGATCCCGTTACTCAGTGGATAATGCGATGTTTGGTAGAGGGCCAAGTGCCAGGCCTAATCACGACCCTCTATCCCTATCAGGGGAGGTCTGCAGCACTTATGCTTCAGCGCGAGCTGGAGCCAGGTAGGGTTGTAGACCCTCGACTTCGCCTTGTGCTTGACCAAGCCGGCAAGCCGTGGTACTGTGACGATCTCTCCGGTCTTGCTTTGAAAGAACCAAGGTTTTACGATGAAGCTCGCGGGGGTATACTAGCCGAGGAAATGGGCACCGGGAAAACGTTGATATGTCTCGCTCTGGTTTTAAGCACCAAATCCGAGCCCTCCAAACCGCCAGACCCCTTCATCGCCGAAACACCCCCCCGCGAAACTTTGGGCAGTCTTATGGATATAGCGGCGGCAACAGCAAACAGGCATTCAATACCGTGGAAGCCATACTTCGAGGCATGTGCTGCGCAATTCGGCTACGAATACGAACAGTGTAAAGGGGTAATGAACAGACCCGAGAACCGGGCTTTATACAGGGTTACCACGAATACCCAGCCTCGCCGGAGCAGTCGGCTCGCGCCCCCGGTCTCTAATTCAAAGGAAGTCTTCCTGAGCTACGCGACCCTCATCATTGTTCCCGGTAATCTGGTTAAGCAGTGGCAAAACGAAATTAAGAAACACACGACAGGTTTGCACGTGCTAGTCCTCGTTAACCAAGATCCAATACCTCCGATCGGTGAGTTGTTATCGTACGACATAATTCTCTTCTCGGACACACGCTTTTCGCGCATCCGAAAGGACCGGCAGAACGGAGAAGGTCCCCTGCTAGACGTGTACTGTCCGCTTGAATATATACAATTCAAGCGATGCATCATCGATGAAGGCCACAAACTAGGGAACGGAGGACGCACTTGGAAGAACGATGTGATGAGAGCCATGGAGGGCCTCCAGATTTCCGCTCGCTGGGTAGTCACTGGAACGCCGTCTCGTGGTTTATACGGCGTTCAATCGCATGAACTGGGGGAATCGCGTGATACTAGCAACCGAAGTTCACCAGATTCGGATAGCGATACTGCGCAGAAATTGGAACAGCAGGATCTTCAACGCATTGGGAATCTCGCAGCTAAGTATCTTATGGTCCGACCTTGGGCTAATGTCAAAAATGAAGCCGGTGGCGATACCTGTGCGGACTGGGCTATGTATATCAGCAAGGGATATAACCGGAAGGACTGCGTAGTCAACGCGCTCAACTCGCTACTTGTCCGCCACCAGCTTAGCGATATAGCTACCTTGCTGCCGCCGGTGGACGAGAAGATCGTAGTTCTGGACGGGTCCTTTCAAGATCAGCTATCGCTAAACCTATTTTCCATGATGATAATTTTCAATGCCGTGCAGTCTCAGCGGACCGGCGTGGACTACCTTTTTCATGAGAGGCAGAGAGCGAACCTTGCCCAGCTCACGAAGAATCTGCGACAGTCCTGCTTTTTTGGCGGTGCGTTTTTCTCCGCCGAGGAGATCTCCAAAGCCGTTGAAACGGCAGAAGGCTTTCTTGAAAGCAAGTCTATCCCGATCTCCGCCGAGGATGAAGATCTTCTTAAGCAGGCCGTTGAATTTGGTAAATTGGCAGCCAAAAACGAACTGAAGAATATAAGTAACTGTTTCCATGCAATGCCGATCTACGTACAGGACTTCCCGGGTGGCAGTGGAAAGTCCTGGTCCCTTGACGGAAAGGAAACCGGGGAGGATGGCCTTGTATGTACGGACGCGGGATTAATACACGCACTTCAGGCCTTTTTGAACCCGTGTATCGATGCCCCGGCTTCACTACAGCTTATGATCGACACCGGCCGGTTAGATCGACAAGGAATAGCGGAGCGGACAAGTGCATTGTCGAGAGCTTCTGATGCCGGTGGTAATAATGGAACTCAAACGCCGCAGATGGCTGCGCTCGCTGGCCATACACTTCTCGGCGGCGACCACCACATAACGCCAAGATCCAGGGACCCAGTAGATCAAATGGAAGAGCCGGCCGACTTAGAAAATCATGTTGAGGTTGCGAAACCTCTTACGAAGACCCGGATAGTATCCACCATCTCCGCGAAGATGTCATACCTCATTGATTCAATTACTAAGTACCAGGACAACGAGCAGATTCTCATTTTCTACGATAACGACAACGTGGCCTTCTACCTTGCCAGTGTACTTGATATTGTAAGTGGCCTCCTAGGTACTGTCCAGACCGGACTAACATTACCATGCGTTAGCTTCAGATCCAACATTTGATCTACTCAAAAGCCGGATTAAATGCAGAAAGACGAGCACAATACGTGGCCTCCTTTACGAATAGCCCCAAGTTCCGGGTATTGTTGATGGATATTAGCCAAGCTGCCTTTGGTCTTGATATGCGAAGTGCTTCACGGATATATTTCATTTCGCCAGTATTAAATCCACAGGTCGTGGCCCAGGCTATCGGGCGAGCCCGTCGAATTAGCCAGAAAAAACCAGTGTCGGTCGAGACGCTGGTCTTACGAAATAGCATTGAAGAGGTCATGATGGATCGTCGGGAGCATATGTCGCAGGCCGAACACAGTAAGGTGAAAAATGTCCTAGACGACGGAAAGATCAAAGAGTGGATTCGAAATCCAAAGATACACTCAATGAGCGAGGTAAATGAGGCCCTACCGTTAGAGCAGACCGCCTTGCTGTCATCACCGCAGCACATCTTTGGCAGAGGCTTTGGGCGGGCTCGTCATCCCGACGAGGGCCTGATCACAGACAGCCCAGTCGCGAGAATAAAACCCAACACGACGACGAACTCGCATGAGGGCCTGCGGAATCCGACCAGATTTGACCGCGGCCTTAAGCGGACAATTAGCCCTGGTGAAGATCCAGAAATCCTCAACAATACGCGCCCAGAAAAACGCCAAAAACGCATCGCATGGGCTGACTAGTCAGCGAGTGTAGTAACTTTTCTACAGTATAAGTACGCGTAGACAGAAGCAGAAGAAGTTGCTTTCCTTTTTGCTCGTCGCCTCGGTATCCCTCGCCGCCTTGAACTATCATATGTACCTAGGCAAAGAAGGCATCCAATAATAACAAGCATGTTCATATTATCATCCGCCATTATCATCGTGTGACTCTCTCCCTGCCTCCCGTTGGCATCGCCGTCTTTCGTTACTTTTTGCCATTAAATGCCCCCCCCCGGTTTTGTCGGCTTATCCCCACCGAAATAAGCATTACGTTTATTCATTATGTGTTCTATTTTAATGTCTCCTTTTAAAGCTCCACAGGCCGCCACCGCCCGCGCTCGGTATGCCACCAGCGCTCACGGTCCTTTTTGTCGGTCACGGCGCCGCTGTATGTGTTCCAGCGGCCGGTACACCCCTCGCGGTTAGCCTCCCTCAGGTCCTCGCCGCCGTCGCCTAGGAAGTCGGAAATCTCTAGGAGCCCGCCGTTCTCGTCGATTGCGCCGTCGTCGGGGACGACGCAGTAGTTGATGGGCGACCCGACCTGGCCAATGTAGCCAGCCATCTTCTGCGTTTCGAGGAGCCTCCCTTGCTCGTCTATGAGGTTGAAGGTGAAACGAGGTTCGTTGCGTGCCGCCTCGAGGCGTTGCTGTGCCGCGATTCGGGAACGGGCAAGGTTGGTCGCTATCTTGGAGGGGGGCGGTTGCTCATCCCTTGGGAAATTCGGCCCAAATGGCGATTTTGAACTTTCGTTACCCGGGGTCCGGGGCGTCCTGGGCGGCGTCGGGGTCGCCGGTGGGGTCTTGGGATGGGATGAGCCGGCTTTTGCTATGAGACCGCGGTATATCTCGTTACCCACTTCAACCTTCTCAAGGGGCCTGCAGAGAGCCTGGAAGAGGCCGTCCGGGTCCGCCGGCGTCCGTAGCGAACGCAAAGCCGGAAATCCCAGGGCGGCGATGCTCTTGGCGAGCATCACGTCTGCACTGTTCGCCGAGGACGCGAAACTTGGAACGTCCCAGTGCAGCTTTTTGAGGGTCATCGACGCAAGGTACGGGAAGAGCCAGATCATCTCACCTTCGGGCAGGAGGGGCGTATGCGTTTGTACGAAAGCAAACGTCTCCAGAGAGGTAAGATGTGAGAGGAGCTGGGCGACGGTGGGGAGAGCACCCACGTCTAGGTGGCGTAGAGTAAGTTTACGAATCGCCCGACTCGAGGGCCGCCTTGCAAACGAAGAAAGACCCCTGCTGGAGACACCCGGTAGATGCGACAAAGTAAGCGTATGTAACGCGGGCAGTGATAATAGATTAGCATCATTGAATGCCGTGAACGGGAGGTGGGATAAGTGAAGATGTTTGAGCGACGGTGCGTCTGCCAAGATACCCGGTAGTAGTGACAGCGGTGTAAGCGTTGAGCCGGGCAGACAGTGAATCGAGAGCGTCGTCAGATTCGCCCAATTCACATGAAGCTCTCTGAAATGTTCGCCCTGCTCAGGCCGCAGGTCATTGGGCGCCTCTTGGTAATTCGGATTCCCCAAGCTCGGAGGAGGCGCGGCATTCAGCATGCGAGGCTGACTCTGAGCCTGCGATGCTGCCAGTATCCAATGCATCTCCCTCAGCTGTTCTCGTGTCGACAACGCGTGGAACAGACGGCTGAAGGAGAAGTCGAAGTTTTGGTGGGGACCAACCAAGGTTTCCAGGTTCGGGCAGGCCATAATGACAGATGCGATGAGATTCTGATATTCTTCCACCGGAACCCCGTGGGGAAGGGCGGGGGCCTTCAAACTCCGGACGAGGATAGCGATCGCGGGCTGAGCCCTCAGTGTACGTCGAAGGAGAACTAGCCGGGTTCCAAACCCGATCTTAAGGCGTTTCTTTTGTCCGTGAGGCGAGTCCGCACCGACTAGTTGGATATTCTCATACCTGAACCGTTGAATTAGCTCTGGATCTCTCGCTGAGATTTCGACGCAACTTACAGTGCCACCCGCGCAACTTTCAGCAGTTTCTTGGCGGACGCGGCAATGGAACACAGGTCCCTCATCATACAAGTTGCACAACTAGAACTTCCGGGCTTTAGATGCGATTCTCTCAGCCTTTGCAGCATAAGGCTGAAAACCTCCTCTGGAAGAGCGGCAAAGAGCTCACCCTCTTCTCTCCTTCGCCTATATTGCTTGATCGGAGTAGGTCGGTGGAATCCGTCTGGGTTCCGAGAGATGGATTGCCATGAGTCGAAGCTCGTCCTGCTGCTGGCGGGGGATGCTAGGATCGCGTCAAAGGTATCTTTTGACCCAACGGAACTTGTCACGCTCGAGCTACTGGGAGGTCGTCGCTGGTAGACTGTTGGCTGGGTGTCAATCTGCGTATAGCCGCCTGCCATTGCTCCCGGCATTCTATTCGGTTGCCGAGCGTACTGCGGGTGTGCTGGACCCGTCGCGGCATAGCTTGTGCGATCCATCTTCGCGGTCTAATCCTTCCCTAGCAGAATGCAGAGCTCTGGGTGGTCTCCGGGACTTCCAGGGTCATATAGAGGTGCTCTCGGATGAATGGAAGCGGGCGCGCGCAGAGGGAAGCTTCAACAGGCTATCGTCGTATCTAGATAGGTCGATACACTATGGCATTTGCCGGGCGAGGCGTTTGTTGATTCCCAGGGCTACGAATCCAGGAGCAAAGGAAGGCGGTTGGCAAAACGGCAGGTAGGCAGTGTACTTAGTAGCTGGTTAAGGATGAGGAGAAAACTCGAGAGCGAAGATCGGTACCGGGATTAAGAGAAAGGAAAGATCGGTGAGTCGCTGTACATCACAGTACGCACAATAGGTATGGGCAAACAATCATAGGCATGGAATGATTCATTGACACAATGGATACAGCCTTCTAACTCCAAGATACTGCTCCATATGTCTCACATTCACATTTCAAGGAAGCCAGCTCGGTGATGCTACGGTAGAAGTGGGCGCTTGCTACGCTCTGCGAAGCAGCAAGCAGAAGAAAGCCTCGAACCGGATCTTTTAGTGTGGAAGACATATTTAGACAGCCTGACGCCAATTTTGGTTCGTTCTTCGTACACACGAAGTATCTGGCTTGCCGGAAGCGTGGCTAGCGTACCATGGGCGGCCACATAGCGGCAGGCCCTTGTGCAGAATTGAAATTAATACTAATAATAAGCCCCTGAGGGGAAGAGCTGGGCGGCAGAACCCTGCTTATCGGTGCCCTAGAAGCGACAAGCTCATGATGCTCTCTACTCAGTACTCGGTACGTCCGTATGGCAGGCCGAGTATATTGCCCGGCACGGATCCGCAACTATGGCTGTACATTGACTACAGATACCGGTACGTATATATATAGAATTGAATAATTGAATAATCGGAATACGTGCACATGCCTTTTGTTTCCGATTTTGCCTTGTATGCGACTACCTAGTCGTATGTCCGAGCGTCCGAGTTGTCGGGCTAGAGTCTTCGGATATCAGCGGGTCCAAGAGCCGGCTCGGTACGTCATTTTATCCACCGGCACTTCCTGCTCTCCTACTCCCACATCACAATGTTGAAGTGTACATGTTTTTCTATCCAGGTCATGAGAAAGACAGAGCTCGAGTCCTTCCCGTAAGATTCCACATGGATACAAGTCCCAGTGCGAGCCGAAAGCCGTCCTTTTCCTATACCAACGCTCGGCTTGGATATTGAAGAATATGTGGTCCTCCATCCCTCGCACGAACCGTGTCTGCGCTTTCTGTCGTCAGCAACGGCGACGGCGCATCTCGACAACGCGAAACTCCTCTACTCCTCCCACGCTGCCGCAGCAACAGCGACAACAACACAGGGCGTCACGCTTAACGCTCACCCCCCGACCACTCACCTGCCTGCCTCCTGTACCCTATACCCCGTCAGTCGCGACGAGACAATTATTCACCAGATCCGCGCGCTCCGAATCCAGTCAGCCAAGCGCTGGCCCCAGCTCAGCGACGGGCACGGACGCAGAGTCGAGAGTGGTGCCGCAAACGCATTATGACTTCTTCCCCAAGTCGTTACCCGACGGGCCACCGCCGCGCGGCCACTTCAAGCTCGACGTGCGCGCGCTGCGACGCGAGTTCCTGACACTGCAGGCGGGCGCGCACCCGGACCTGCACCCGTCGCACATGAAGGCGCGGGCGCAGGCGACGTCGGCGCGGATCAACGAGGCCTTCAGGACCCTCGAGAGCCCGCTGCTGCGGGCCCAGTATATCCTCGCGCTGCGGGGGCTCGACGTCGCCAACGACGAGACGGCCAAGGTGGAGGACCCCGAACTGCTCATGCTCGTGCTCGAGACGCGCGAGTGCATCGAGGAGGCCGAAGAGGAGGGCGAGCTCGAGGGCCTGAAGGTCGAGAACGAAGAGCGCATCCGCGAGTGCGAGGATCGGCTTGAGAGGCTGTTTGCTGCCGACGAGCTCGATGCTGCTGCCGCTGAAGTCGTCCGGCTGCGGTATTGGGTGAACGTTCGGGAGAGCATTAATAACTGGGAGAAGGGCAAACCGGTTGTTCTGCAACACTAAAGTGCTTCGGGGATATATGGCTGTATTGTGAAGAATCGGACTCATAGAGGATCGGGGAAGTTGTATCGCATACTACATCGGCCAGGTATGCCGTCCTGTATTATTGTATATACGCGTACGCGTAGACGTTGCAAGTCATCTTGATTCGAACTGAGAGATAGTGGGCTGCATCCCTCTCTCTTGTGGTTACTATACATGTATTTACATAGGTTCGCCGGAGGTTTAACGCATCAGTTGGCTTGCTCATGATTACGCAGAACCCGTGTCTTTTGGGCCTCAACTTATCTTTGCCCCCCCCCCCCGTCACTTCCATCAGTAGACCATTTTACTTCGCCAGCGTAGCTGTATCATACCTACATCGGCCACGGGGGATGCCTCTGTACAGGGCACCGCCAGCCCTCTGCCCCCAAGCAACGACTTCTTTCTACATCCGACACGTTACTAACTTACTAACAGTGAGTCTTGATTAGGTAGGCCCCAGGGGACCTGACTTGTGGGTATCGACTGGGGGGGCACCGACACATCTTCACGGTACAAAGTTTCAGAAGCGAGTTGAGTGTCAGACACAGATCCAGGGGGGTTTGGCCGCCATAGCAACGGGTATCCTGAGACAGACAGGAAGAGTACCTGTGACGTAGACGGCGTACATACTATGGGAAAATAATGTGCATTCGACTTATGTATCTATTTCACATGCGAAAACTTCAGCGCACTTGCGGGGGTGTGGACAGAGTGAGCGGTCCCCGTGATAGGACCCCTCATGAAGGATGTTCTCGACTAGAATCATCAATGTCTGCGGCACATTCCACAACGATATGTTGCGAATAAGAGTAGTAAAAGTACCTTAAACCATCGGCCTTGACGGTCGACTGACCCTGCCGAGTCTCACCAGACGGACGGTGGTTTTACCTCATCGGGATCCGACTGCTAACGGAAGCCAAGCTATCGTGACCGATTAATCGTCAGTCGAAACAGAATGGCACTGTCCGACTCTAGGCCCCGGCCCCGGCCCGTAGATCGCCGCACCGATCGACCGACTGATGAGCTACATACTCGGGTTACGGTAGCCGGTAGATAGTACAATAGGCGGTGAGTCGGGACGGAGCAGAGAAGAGCACGTACAGTACGGAAGGTTTATCCAGACGGTGCCTTCCATCGTTTGAACAGCACAGTGAGCATGAAGCTGCGACCCTCCCACGTTAACACAATGCACTTGAGCGCAAAACGGACTATCATCTACTTAGTAGTTAACGTTTTCCAAAGCACGGACGTTATTCCAAATTCCGTATACTTCGTACCGTATTCTGACAATTTTCAGGTTTATACCGGAATTCTGTCCATTAGTTATGACAAATCTCCGTTATCATCTGCCCCACCCCACCAGGCCAGCCCCCGAAGCTTCCCAAAACCACTTCTCGAGCTTGACAAACACACGATTTATCCGATATCCCGCCAAGCACCAGCAACCTAAAACTCTCCCATGGTGTGAATCCCCTTGAATATGTCAAATCCAAACAGTCAGCTCCTGGCCAATGCCACGGCCGAGGCCAGGGCAGCCAGCGACCGCGTCGGTGCCGCCTACGACTCGCTGGTCACGAACCTCGTGTCGAACGCGCCGCTGGAAACATTGGAAGCCGACCTGAAGACGATTTCCAGCCTCATTTTCTCCAGCGATTTGCGCGCGGTGGCGTTACGAAACCTTCTCGAGAGCTTTATCAACGTGCTCAGAGCCATCAATCGGCCCCAGCTATCCGTGGAGGTAGGACAGCACACCCTCGATGTCATCGCCGCGCAGCCGTCCGCCACCGCCCTGGACCAGGTCGCCTCGCTGCGGGAGCTCATGGCCGAGGCCCACGAGACCAACGAAGACTTCCTTGAGGCCGCCAAGGTCCTCGCCGACATCCCCCTCGACGCCACGCAGCGCAAGGTGACCAACGAGGAGCGCGTGAGCCTGTGGGTGCGCATTGTGCGCAACTTCCTCGAGATCGACGACACCACGTCCGCCGAGACCTACCTCAACAAGCTCAAAAACGTCATCTATACCGTATCCGACCCGACCCTGAACCTGCACTTCCGCCTCTCGCAGGCCCGCATCCAGGACGCCAAGCGCGAGTTCCTGAGCGCCAGCAGCGCCTACCACGACATCAGCCTCTCGCCCGCCGTCTCTGAAGACGAGCGCCTTCACACACTCGCCATGGCCGTGCGCTGCGCCATCCTCGCTCCCGCTGGTCCACTCCGCAGCCGCGCCCTCGGCCGCCTATACAAAGACGAACGGGTCTTCAACCTCGACGAGTTCGGCATGCTCGAGAAGGTCTTCCTCGACCGCCTGATAGCCCCCGCCGAAGTCGAGAAGTTCGCCCAGGACCTCGCTCCGCACCAGCTCGCCACGACGTCCGACGGGTCGACCGTTCTCGCCAAGGCCGTCGTCGAGCACAATCTACTGGCGGCCTCGCGCTTGTACAGCAACATCGGATTCGAGGCCTTGGCCGTGCTCCTGGGTCTCGATACCGTCAGGGCAGAGGACACCACGGCTAAAATGATAGAGCAGGGCCGTCTAGTCGGCCGCATCGACCAGATCGAGGAGGTCATCTGGTTCGAGCGCGGCGAGGCATCGGGAGAGAAGGGCAGCGGGCGGGCCGAGGTAACGGTGGGCAAAGAGATGCGGCGCTGGGACATGAATGTGCAAGGCCTAGCCGAGGCGGTTGAAGAGGTCACCAACGCCCTCCAGCGGGAGTTCCCCGAGTTCGTCGCCGCCAACCTGGTGGTATAGAAAAGGGGGATTGGGAAAGCCGACAAAGATGAAGAGGAACATTACGTAATGATACGACGACATGACAGATACGAACTACTACAACGGCGTTGCGCGGCATGGTCGGTTTAGACCGGGGGCATGACGGATTGGGTTCATCGGCTGTAAGGGCGTACGCTTTCGCTGGTGATTGCGGAACGAGGAAGTACCCTCCTTTACACTACTACCGTATGGTGTTCTGGGTACGAGTCTACAGCTTAGCAGAGAGGAACTCTGGCCCTCCGGTATCCTGAAGTTAATAGAGCGCGCGGGCAAATGTAAGGCAAGGCCGTCCATCATCAGTTTTTAGTCCGGCCAGGAAGCAAAATAAAAAAAAAATCAACATCAAAACCAAAACCCCCCCACGAGTTTTGATAGATAATGCGGTGAATTATATTGACTTTATTCTATATGTAGTAGCGGCCCGCTCAGTCGAGATCCCGCTTGCGGACTACAATGTATCCTTGACTCAACAGCCGCGGGTCACCTACCTCCTCCTCTAAAATCAGATCCTCGATGGCCCGGCGCTGCTTCCTGTCCGAGACGATGCTGCTGATGTCAGTGCCTTGGGCCTCCGCCAGCCGCAAAATCCGCACGAGACCGTCGCCGATCTTATCGCCCATGAAGTCATAACCCGCCGCCCGGAGGTGCACCCCATCTGGATCCCAATATCGGCCTCGGTCTTCGGGGGCCATATCATGGTAAGGAAGCACCTTGAACAAGTCAAAGTGGTAACTAGAAACTCGACGTTAAATAAGGGGAAGAGACTAGGTGGTTACAACGTAAACTCTGTATCGGGCGGACTGCGGACTAGACAGGCCCAGGGGATCGAATAGGTAGCATGGCATAGCCAAGAAAAAAGGGCCGAAGGGAAGAGGTTCATCACTCACAAATTCTCTTTCTCGTAGCCCCTGATGGCTTCGTTCACGATTTGTCGCTTCTCCTTGACGTGGCCGAATCCCGCATTGGTTTCCGGGATTGTGAGTGCTAGGACTTTACTCCCTTTTGACAGCGGAATGTCCCAGGCGCGCTTTAGGGCCTCGATGAGCTGGTCTGCCGGCATGTCCCATCCTAGGTCACTACGTGGTGTCTCTTGTCAGTACATAGGGCCACGGCAGTAGAGATGATCAGTCCATTCTCATGCGACCGGCTTTGGTAAGCAGTATAATGAGCTGAAGAGACCTGCAAGACCACCGAGAAGAGGAGGCACATACTTTGTACCGCCTAGTATGATCGTCCAGTCGTATGGATGCTGTGCTGATCCCCCTAGAGGGCGCTCGTATCAGCCAATACTCACTTGCGTGTCCTCGAATAGAATAGAGCAGCCAAAAGGGGTGGGGGGGGTTAGACCCCGTGCTTATCGCGGGTCTCCGATGTGGCTGGCCCCTTTATAGATATTCTTATTCTAGACAGCCCGTGCACTTTGAACGAGACACTAACAACTCATCTGCATCCGACTGATAAAGCTTCCGGTGGTCACGAGATCGCCGGGCATCCCTTCGACATCGAATTCAACTCTGCGGCCGGGGAAGGCCGCCTCGATCTTCCGGGCTAGCCGATCGGCATACGGATTGCCTACCGGGTACCCACAAGTGAGGGAGTCGCCGAGGCACAGGATGCGAATGGGTGGCTCGGGATGGTCCTTGGTGGGCTTCTGGGATGGCGCCGCCATCGTCGTGGCGTTCCTTGCTTTATTCCTGATTATATTGCGAGAGATGGCTCACAGCATAGAGAAGACGTGCGTCGTGGGGCCTGCAGAAGAGCGTGCACAACAAATGGGTTGCCTGTCTGGTCTGGGCAAATATCACTCTAGTATTCCGTAAACCGAGATCCTTCGGGGAAAGCCAGAATCCAACTGCAGCGTCGAAACAGGCCGGGGGAGGGATGAAACCCTTCGGCGGCAATGGGTAGGCAACTATCGCTTAAGGGCCGACTGGCGTCAATGCGGGATATCTAGTACGTAGAGAGGAAAAGCGCGGATGGTCGTCTTTCGAAGTTGACAGTTGATGGGGTGCGTGGCAGTGCCAGCTACCAAGGAGAAGGGCAGTGGCAGGGCAGGATCTGTGCTGGTGCTGGTGCCCGCGCTGGTGCCTGTGCTGGTGCCTGTGCTGGTGCCTGTGCTGGTGCCTGTGCTGGGACGGGTGATCGGTAAGTCAGGCGGTTGCGTCAGTAGCCGTCTCCCGTTGTTGGGCGAGCACCTCCAACCTGGTCCGGCAGTCACGCTCATGTAGAGCTACCTCGTGCTCGGGCACATGACTGCGCTGCTTGCGGGTACTCGGTACCTTGCACACATGTAAGCCTAAAACGTGGGGTAAACCGATGGTCCATGCGACCGCCGACCGAGCATCGAAGCCGTTCTGCCCAAACCACCGAGGCGCCTACCTGGCTGGTAATTACCTAGGTACCTGTATTGTACTTGATACCGCGCAGCGCAGATATTGGCAGTGCGTGTGGTTCACTCAACACTGTATGTAGATACTGTATTACTCGGTCTGCTCACGTGCACCGAATACCCGCCAGTATTAACGAACGAGGTTGAACACCCCTTAGTAGGTACTACCTTGAAACTTGAATATCGGAACAACGTAACAACGCAGTTCAACCATTAAGTTATCGAGCACACACACACGCACGCCATATGGGCACATGTGAGCACCCTCGCAAGTATGGACGTACGTGGATTGGCTATCTACCCATGTAATCAGTATCTACCTAGTCAGTAGTCGCCTACTGCACCGACATCAAAGCAGCCAACATTCTCTCCACCAAAGACACAGAATGACCTCCATTTATTCTAAAGGGAAAAGACATAGTCCTCTACTCCTTCGCAGTACCATTCAATGCTTGGTGAACCTCTGGGAGAAAAACCAAGGTCCACATGATCAAAGTATCAGTGTATGCCATGTTCCCCCGATGCAAACCAGTCGTTATTTTTCTTCTCATGCAATGCTGTCCTTGAACCTTGTAATCAATTGATTAGTCGCAGAATCCTGTCGTCAAAATGCCCCCAAGCCTCTAGAACCCCTGGATTTTTGTACAAGTCCTCTCAACCGTTGTTGCTGTTATTGTTTCTTTAAAAAGCTTGCCCGTGGTATGAATATCCACCGCCGGCGCCGCCTTGTGGCCCGGTGGGGAATGGTGGCGACGATGAAAATTGCCCCTGAGGTGGCATGAAGCGCGGATCCATATTGCCAGGAGGTGATCGGAATCCGCCAGAACCAGGCATCCAGTTCCCCTCGAGTGCCGGTCCCGGGCCGGGACTGCCGTAGCGGCGAGGTAAGCCAAAGCCCTGTTGTCTGGGAGATGAGGAACCCAATGGACCTTGATTCATGTTAGAATACATGCCAGCAGGCGGGGGTGACGCTGTTGGCTGTTGATATGGCTGCGGCGTTTGCTGCTGCTGCCGTTGAATGGCGCTCTGGGCAGCTGGACTCGCCCAGCCCTGCTTCATTTGCTCCCGACCACGCTCGCGCGTTTCAATTGCGCCCACGAGCCCCCCACTGGCCGGCGAGGCGCTCTTATTTCCCGCCATGTTGATCAGGGGGGACCCCGTCACACGTGCCACATGCTCTTGTTCACGAGCAGATAGATGTGACTCCCCCTGTGACTGCTGACCACCTAGGATTGCACCCGCGCCGCGAGATCCGGGTCTCTGCAGCAAATCCCCTGATCTCGGTCGTTGAAAAAGTTCGCTGGCTGCTTGAGAATTGCGACGCTGCGGGGTATCATGAGAACTGTTCCGGGAGTGTGCCGTTCCGATATAGTCGCTATCCTGGCCACGACCAAGTGGAGGAGTTGGCGTGCCAGTACGGATGCCAGAGAGGGTAATGCCCGATGAATGCCGATGATGGGCATATAACGGCGCCGCCGCCGCTGCTGTCAGCCTCTGTTGGACGAATTCCTCGGCCGAAAGACCAGGGCCGCTTGAGCCAGAAGAGCCAGCAGTCGTTGCGGCTGGCTGCCAGATAACGCTCTTGCGCTTATTGTCTTCTGATCCCTGTTGGCTGTGCGAAGCTTCGGGCAGGGGTTGCCGATGTAGGGACGTGTCGGGGGGTGATTGAGCTCTATTGGCTGGCGGGCTTGAAGCCTGTGAAGTGTTAATACCGCCCAGCGAAGTTAGGTCTCGCGGCGCTGCGGCGTAGTTAATAGTAGGGCCGAAATCAATCCCTGGAATATCGAAGCTGGTCTCGCCAGCTCGGGGCGGGGAGCCTTCTGTAGCGCCCACCGTTCTCAATACGCCAGCTCTGGGTCGTTCTACCAATGAAGACGTCCCGGTCGAAGGCCGTGAACTAGCATAATCAGGGCTCGAGGTAGATACGCCATCATCATATTGACTACTAGCCTCACTAACCATCGTGTCAAAACGCCGAATGCCTGGGTGCGGTGCGAAGCTGCTTAGGTTCTGGTTACGGACTTGCCCAAACCCACCAGCGTCAATTCGATTGCCGGTGAAACTTCCACTGGTCGATGATTCCGTCAGAGGTGTCATGTTTTCTAATCCGTGCTGCGGTCTAAGGCTGTCTGAGCGGGAGGGTAATGGTTTTCTATGGATAGGCGAAGTATTCAAGTTCGGTAGGGGTTCTCGGGGGTTAGGTGGGGATCGTGGTAAGCCTCTTCCATTTGATCCTGACGGACCTGATTGATATGCATTATTCATGCCTTGAGGCTCACTACCGGAATAACCACGACCAGGTGGCATGTTCGGAGGCGGACGGCCACGGCCTTTACCAGATGGTGGCATGCCAGGCGGTCCCGGCAGCGGTCCAGTAGGTGGTGGTCCACGATATGCTGGATAATTACCTGGGGGCACGCCGTGATTAGAAGGACCCGAAGGTCGATTCCCTGTGGCTGTGCTTGGCCTCGAAGTCGGAGTCTTTGGTCGAGGGGTAGGCGTTGGTCCCCGAGAGCCGGGTTGAACACCCATTACTGGGTTAAATGGGGATCCCGATCGCTGCGATGCGGATTCCATGTTATGTGCGGGTAGGCCATGGGGTTGCGGGAATCCTTTGATATCAGCTTTCTCTCGCCCCTGGCCGTCTTTCTCGCTGCCAAAATCCGGCCCGTTACGGCCAACGGGCGTAGAACCGGGTTTACCAAGATAATCCAGTGTGTCCATGGACAATCGATTATTCGCACGTTGCATTTCTGGTGTGTGATATGGCCGATTATTGGGCTTATCTTCGGGCGCGTGGGCGAACATGGGTGGCCGGGAGACGGGCTCTGGCGTTTGCATCCTTCGCATCCCGTCGAAATCGCGGAATAGTGTCGTAGTTCCTTCCTCATTCGGGCTTGTAGGCTCGAGCGTGGCTGCGGAATCATTTACAAAGGCACGTACGGAAGTGGGGCCGAATTCGGGGTTCGGAGTCACGGATTGGGGGACCTGCGCCCGGACGTGCCCTGTTTTTATACCGCTCGTTGCGGAAGGCGCCTCATCTCGGTTTACAGGAGTTGGCTCGATTCGGCCTTCAGAGCTAGAATTAGCAGATGTGGATACCGGAGTTCCAGCTGCCGATTGCGATGGCTCGTCAGCGAAACCCACGCGAGGCTTTGCGGCACCGCCTGCCGTGGGACCAAAACTAAGTCGCTGCTTGCTGCTGTTTGTCCGGCTTGTGTTCCCACTCTCGCTTTCGTCCGCGGTCGTGTTCATACGAGTACCGGTCAGTTCCTTCAGTTTCTGTCTCCATTCCCGCTCGTTCCATGATCCACTTCCATCGGTCGAGATCAAGCTTGACACATCTAGTAATTCAAGATACCCATATCGTCTGTGTTTAGGCATCGCGAACATTAAAGACCTGGAGTCCAAAACACTAGCAACCAGTCGACCTGGACGTCCATATAGTCCGAATGTGTCCCAAGTCGGAAATAAAAATCGTAGCATCATTTCAAAGCCGCTGACAGCAGGACTTACTTCTGGCATGATAAACACAAAACCTTCGGTGAACGAAGGAGGGTCCGCGTGAATAGTAATATCGCCTTCAATCTTGATCAAGGTGGACGCCTCGATCAGGGATTTAGATTGGGGATATAACGCGTATGCAGAATACGCGCCATTGATTGTTGCTAATGGCTGTATCTTCTTTTGTTTCTTGCTGTCTCGCTTTTGGTCGTAGAATTTAATGTCTCCCTTTAAAATTGGCGGGTGTGAGCGATCGTATGGGTTTTTCTTCTTGTGCTCTTTCAAGGCCTTCTGATATTCCTTCTCGTCTGGTGGTGAAATGACACACCAGCAACGTCTCCAAGGGACGCCGGCACCAAATCGAACTCTGACCCATTGATCCACTTGCATTCGAGACCTTTCCATGATAAGGCCTATGTTGTTCAAAGTTTTGCCCTTGCCTGCAATTAGGGCACCGGTATATGCTTCCTGCAGCGTAGTGTGCTCAAACATGGCAAGCCGGATGCCAGAAGTCCACTGAATTAGCGAGGCCTTGGAATTGAAGTGTAAAAGATACCGGTTTCGTCCTGCTGTTGATATGCTTAGAATATTCTGCAGGGGCTGATCATCATTTGATCTAGTAGGTAATGACTCGATCTAGAGCAGGGTTAAATTATCAGTCCCGTCACTACATCGTTAAGTCTTGGTACCATACCATCTTGATAGACGCATCAGTTAAATTAATGAATTTGGGCAGGACTTCTCCATTCTCGCCTGCGGCATCTAGCTCGGCGGCATCCCATAAGGACAAGACTGTCCCTACAAGCTGCGCAAAGCATTCCGTCCATGTGCGGTCCGCGTTCGGCTTACCCTCTGGATGATGTTAGAGAAATGAACTGATTCGGGTCAAATTTCAGGTTTAACGTACGGATATTTTGGTCATCCAGCTTGAGAAAATAGCCCTCCTGGTAGAGCTTATTTGAATGACTGTTAAGAAAGGTGAATATGGGCTGGAGCTCCGGTATTGTATCTTGATTGACATCCATGCGGGGCGGTTGATAGGCGAAGACCATGGACAATGGGCGGGATGAACTGCGATTTCGGGATCTGTTGTGATCAGCGATGGCAACCGGTGGTGAATCGGCTATTGGCAAGCTATCATGGTTGACCCAAGGCGACGACGCCGGCGTAAATGATGATGCGGCCCGAGAATGGCCGCGCAGGTGAAAAAAGTCGCTCCTACTGGCTCTGGGATTCTTGCCTGAGTACGGTGATTGGTGGAGCCCAAGGCTGCTGGGCGTCCTGCTGTTATGAGACGTTGATAGACCAGGAGCAGAGTCGTCGCGGTTAGATTGCGGTTCGCCGTTATCAGGAGAATGCGAGCGGGAAAAGTGTGACATAAACGAAAGTACTTTTGATCACAAAAGAACAATTAGCATTATACAAGGCGGCGGCGGATCGGAGAGTTTGGGTGTGGGCAGGTAGACGGGCCTGTCATGACACTTGTACAAAGACGGCCGGTATACGACGAGGTGCTGCTGTTCGAGAGAACAAATGAGCGAACGGTGATGCCCAGATCAGGGTACGAGGTAAGGTATGGGCAACGAAGAGTGACAAAAGAGGGGTGCATGCAACGGCGGGCTTGGGACGAGAGCCCCATCACGCGCCGCCCGTCAGTGGGGTTGTGTGCTGTAGCGTAGGCGGGATGAGCCCTGAATGCACGGGGCAGTTGCGGCCTGTGAAGGGCCATTGACTCCTCTACAATCCCCACGCCGGGCCGTGAGCCTAGAGATTCAGGGAAAGGTGGAGACCCCTGTCCCATATGGCGGTAGTGAAAGTCGAAATGCCGACTGATGAGTGTGCATTTCTCAAAAAGGCCTTTGTTCAAAAGCGCTTCTCACGCCCGTCAACAGGCCGGTAAAAGGCCACTATCCCCCCGCCACAGAATATCTCAGGTAAAGCATCAGTCGACGTTGGTGTTGGTGTGAGTATTGGTCATTGGTCATTGGTTATTGGTATGCTGCTTCTGCTTCTGCCTCTGCTTCTGCCTCTGCCTCTGCTCCCGCTTCTGTTTTGCTCTACTAGCTCTACATCTGCCTATGCTGCCATTTCTGCTACCGGGACCCAAGCAGCAACGCCCGAGAAAGCCGGCAGAGAGCTGTCCTGTTGGGACGGCGTAGGTGAACAGGTACCACCTGGAGCATTATCGTGTTTATGAGCCTCTGGCGTGATGGGCATACCAACTGCTTTTGTTAGGTGATCTACACCCGTACAGGAGCCACTTGCTAGCGTACGAAGATCGAAGGGGGCATGTGTAACAATTACAACACTTCGGCCAGGCATTTGGGAAGCAGAAAGAAACTCAAATGGAAAGTATGTGGGAATGAAAATGGGTATACTAACCTCGTTTCCTAACCATTTTGCCTGGGTGGTCTATCTCAACCTTCGGAAGGGGATTGCCGGAAGACTCCGACAGACTGCCGCTACGCTCCGCAGTTTTGAGTTTGCGTGGACGTTGAAATGCTACGAAAGTGGCGGGGGGCTCTCCCAGAGCGGCGTTTGTCGGTCACTTCGTTGCCTTGGCCCGCGGTACCGAATGCTTTCTTCCCAGTCGCTAGATAGTTGGAAAAAGGGAAATGACGTAAACAGGAGGGCAGAAGAGAAAGAATGAGAGTGAGGAGAGGAAGAGTCGAGGAAATGCGAATGGACTGGACTGTCATCAGAAGACAGCCAACTACCTGCTTAGTACCTCCAACGAACCCGGTTTCGCTTCCGGCAAATCAACGACCGACCCTACGCCACTACGGTATAGGCATGACCTGGAAGGCATAACCTGGGAGGCATTGTACTTTAGTACCCTCTACGGTAGCGACGGTTCTCGGACCTCCCGGTTCTCTCAACCGCCCAGAATGTGGACAAAGGGGGGGTTTTGTAGCTTCGCAAATCTAGGTGGCACCACATGCGCGATATCCACATGGGACCAGGCAAATACGAATTGGCGGTACCTGCGAAGTACCGGGAGGTACCACGCGGCCCACGTCAAGAAGGGCACAGTCGAACTCGGGACGGTCGGGGCGGTCGGGGCTGCGATTTGAGTCGCAACAGATACAGACTGCGGCCAGGCCAGGAACAGGCTCCAGCGGGTTGTTACAGCGCAAGACCATGTGTGTACATTCGATGTACGAGTTCCCTTGTTAAATAGGTAGGTAGGTATTTTAGTCACGATTCAAATCAAAACACGAGAGAATGGACGCCCACGATGTGGCTCTACATAGGTAGTTACTACCTATGTACACTACATGAAGCACACCAGTGATGGTACTCTACACTGCGTTTTTAATTAGCAGCTACGTCTTATTACTGTACTTATTATAGAGCGTGTTTGGGTATGCGTACGGTGATAGCTACCGGTACGCAATACGGTAATGCAGCATAGAAATGGAATCTCGAGACTCGAAGTGCGAACAAATACATGATTATACTACTCAGTACGGACGTACTCGGTGCCTATACTGTGCATATCACCGCCACCACTACTGGCGTCTGTTTTATGAACTAGGTACCTAGATAGGCAACAGATGTATCGCTCCGAATCTCTGTGTTAATTCCGACGCAGAAGATACTGCCGTATCGGGCTGAAGTAAGTTAGCGGGAATGAGATGGGATCGGATTTCCCTAAAATAACTGCGCAGCCCGTTTGATAAAGTGCCAAGATGCCAAGTAAATCGGTACCACTTACTCTTCTTAGTACGTACGAAGTACAGACTGTGTGCATCGAGATTTATAAAATTAACTACCGCCGGTAGGTACTTAGTACGGCGAAACAAGGCAAACATGCCGTCGAGTAATCCGTATTTCACGTCAATTTACGGATTATTGCAGGCTTCACTGACCTTAATTGGGCATTGTACTGATCTGATTCCTTCAGAGCCTTGAACTTGCGCATTCCCGGCCCCGTCTAAAACAAGGAATAGCATGGTATAGATTAGATATGCATGTATCGAGGTTGCCGATCCCTCGGCTCGCGCCCTTGTAGTTATTTCCAACCCGACTTCCGTAATGAGATTTCCAATCACCGCCAATGTCTTGGAAGGCTCGGTCACGAAAGAAGGATCACAAGCTTGTCGGCTTTAGCGCACGTATCTTGCGCGTGTAGGTACACTATAACCTTAGTAATAACCCGCGACCTGAATCATCCCGCAAGTTGAAGCTTTCCGGGCTAACCCTTGCGTGCAGCAGTCACGCCGCGCAACAAGGGTGCTGAAGTCATTTATTGTATACAGATGTCTAAGCTTACCTGGTTGTAGATACTTAGATTAGTGTGTTGTCTCCGTGCAATACACTGTGCACTAGATTACGACTCGGAGCTGAGTACGGAATACATAGAGTATTTCGTTGATAAAGCATCGTGGCAGTTATCCGCCAACCACCTGCGCCAACCACCTGTGCCAACCACCTGTCTCAACCACCTGTCTGAGCTGCCGAGTGTTATGACTTGCAATCGTCAGGTGCATATTACGTCAGTTGACATGCTGCCTTTGCCATGTAACTGCCGTGAACGCGCACTCGTCGTTGTGCAGTCCGTAGAGGTGCTCTTCACTTTCACAGTATCCACCTAGGTACAATATAATACTCATCCGACGGACCGAGTAGATACCGACGTGCGTGGTACCCATGCTCGAGTTTGCTTTTTATCAATTTTGTCTGCCTACCGGGCATGCAAAACTCGTGAGAGTCGCTATGATCTTATACCTACATTACTTCGGACATAGTGTCTTTTACACGTGTGTACCACTAACTACCTATGTAGATAGGTAGCCGCCTATCCAGATAGATGCCTGCAACACCCGCGAAACACCACACACGCCTACGACTATGACGGCATAGAATCGATCAAGTTCGAATGTCTCTGGCCATTGGCATGACTACCCGCTGTAGAAGCGGGTTAGAATCCACGAGGACGGGGTCTCGCTCGACCAGACCACCGAGTTATTACTGGATAGGTAACAACACGTATGCGCCAGCCCTCCATCGTCTATTAACAGAGAGTACGGACTACAGTATGTGTAGAATACACTACTACCTATAAGTATTGCGTAGCTACCAAGCACTGCCTTCGCACGCGAGACCACGGCCACTCTTTTAGACGGCTGGGGTCATCCTTCGCTCCCAGGTGCGACGAACCAGTACGACGAACCGGTACGAAAGCCGGCCAGACTGGTACGAAGTAGGTACGCTACGCACTATATACAATTACAACCGTACATCATGCAGTTGGATTATGGTGTCACCCGCTTAAATGGAGAGCCTGTCTTACACTACACCACATTCCGTGTTGCACGCTACTAGCACATGTGTCTGCCGTGTCCATTTTCGAAACGAAGGGAATCAAGAAAGGCGGCGGCCGTACCGGCTATAATGAGGGGGAATCGACCCGCCAGCTACTTTCAATGATGGCTTCAACTCGGCGGTGAGTACTACCGCAAGACAAACCTCTGCAGAAGAAAACTAGCGACCCACACTCTGTCTATTATTGAGACGAGGCTGGTTTGGTCCGCTAGAGGACCAGGCCTAATACGATCTAGGCTCTGTTGTATTATACTGCGTACAGCTGTGATGCGCGCGGCGATCGGATACGGCTTGGCCATGTGCCACATCGGAGGCGCTGGGGAGAAATGGCCGAGAAAAAGAACGAGCCCAGAACAGATGTTTACTGGCTGTGGCTGGTCGCGTGCAAGGATACGAGAACGATTGACCCGGGGAAAGAGACAGTCCTGCCGCCTATAGGTAGATTCGTGGCTAACACAGCGGACGACCCGACTCTATAAGGAGATGGAGTAGGCAGGTACCTACCTGAGCCAGGTGGTATGACGGGGAGCGCAGCGGTAAAACTGGGACGTGACCGGTCGGAGGGCCACCCCCTGCCCGCCGCGGCATCGGCAAGAGCGTGTGCGGAATAGGTGGATATACCGCTGCTGCCCGTGGCAGGAGGGCAGGACCCGGGAGCAACGGCCGTTCATTCCACCGGATCTGACGCGTGCTAGGGTCCCCGGTAGCATACGGATAGAGCGGTTCTATCGGAGCATGTACGGAATGTGGTCAAGTCAGCGGCGAAAGATGACGAACCAAGGAGATACAGAGAGCTTTAAAACGAGGTCTGGTCCGAATACAATAAGAATGGGTACAACGCGTTGAATGAATGCTTGACAGGTCGGAGTGTACCTGGGACCGTGTCGCCGATGTGCTGCTTCGAGAAGACTCCGGGAGTAGGGTTGCACATGCTGAGCTGGTGCGACAGGTACCGCTACACTGTTTTTGAAGCTGGCGATTGTGCTGCCGGTGAAAGCCTTAGATGGGAAGGACAGACTCCACGTGGCGGCTCGCCGAGTGCTACGCATGGGTCGCTTACAAGACTATAGTATAGCGTCGAGGTTGGTAAAGGGACGAAAAAGTCGCAGACGTGATAACAAGCGAACCATCGGCTCCAGACCACGGTTGCGGAGCGGTGCAGCTATATGAGTCAACTGTAACGACTGTGGCTGAACCACACTTCATGCGCGATCGACTTGAATGTACTAGAGAGATTCAGCAGTAGTAGCTGCGCAGGACACATACTCATCGCAAATAGGCAAGACAGAGGCGACGCATAAACACACCGCGGTGGGACTAGGCTTTATTACTCGGCTTCGGCACGGGCTTTTCTAGTATAGTCCTTTCAACTTGAACGCCCTCTAGCGATGACCCTGACGATACGAATGAAACTTTCCACTCTCGGTTACTCGAAAGCTCAACACTCAGGATGGCTGTATATCGCGTTCCGCTACCAAATAGTCGTGCCGTCTCCCATCCTCTACTCCCTAATTCCTCAATGTCCAAACTCCAGATTCCAGGATAGCGGTCAGATAGATTTTTTTGGACCGACCAACGATGCCAGCGGCCGTTTTGAAAGGGTATAGGAGGCAGTTGAATGGAAATGAATTACACATGTGTTGGTGATAGGACTACTAATATCTTGGTGTTTGGTAACATAAGATGGTATTTAAATCTTATTTCCCTACGACTTGGGACTAATTCGGGGTCTCAAGATAAACACCATCATTATACCATTTTCTAATGACCGCTGGCTTCCTCATGGCCGACTGCCTCTGTCAGTCGACCCCTCCTGGCTGACAGACATCGTTCCGTTGACTTGTATAAATTTCTCTCGTCGATCGGTCAAGGAGCCAGAACCGACAGGGCCGACAAATGTTTATCGCCCGCAGCGAGTGATGTTGAAAATAATACTGGAAAGGAACCTATGTAGCTACCTCAAGAGATGCCCTGCGTCGAAAGAGCATATCGGACTATTAGTTAATTGAAAGATCATTTCTTGCTGTAACATCGTTGGATAGTCCCTAGCAGTAACATCACTCGCGAGCATGGGCATCATGGGCGTTGCTTGTACTCTGAATGCATTATGTCTTCTCATAGACTCATACGACACGACGGCGAGGTTTATATGTGAAGCGAACACGGGATACGGCACAATTCTCACATGATTAACTACTCGAAGATGAGAGGCAAGCATTTAAATTATCAACTATTGCTTCCAATGAGTACAGGCTCCATGGTACATATTCGAAAGCAATAGGGCCATCGGCATGGGGATCGTTCCAAGCGCAGGAGGGTAAAGGCATCAGTGTCAGTAATAAGAGACGACTCAGCCTCTTCAGCAGAGTTATCGTCACCGTCGACTCCATGTTGGGTCCCATTAACTTCAACGGGATTATAATTACCTTATAGCCGTTCTCGAAAACGCGAGATGATGGTGTCATAGGTCCTGAAGGCACCGGACCCCAAAGGAAGCTCACCTTCGACTAAAGTACCACGCAAGCAGGTTCTCCAAAACATCCTAGCTCCTAGATAGGTTGGAACCATTAAGCGCTCACCCTAGTTGCACTGCGCCCGTGATGCCCTTGGCGCATGGAGGTGCGGTAGGACCAGGCATGATGGTGCACAAGACAGAGGGTTTGCGCATGATCGATATCGGCTGTTGGCCATTCATTGCCCTGGGGTCTCTTATGGCAATTATGTATACACGAATAGGTCTTGAGATCACGTGTGAAGTATATCCCCCTTTCCCGATCATCTCTCGTCAGTTACTCGGCGCGTCTTTGCACGTTGCGTGCCTCTTCATCTAAAGCCAGCCCGCAGCCCGGCGCAGCTTGATGGGGCTGAGGCCGGGCGAGTTTTGTCGCGCCACAAAAGGCATTTGACCTTGCTGAGTTTTCACAAGTGCTGGTAAGAATGATACAGGAGGAGCCGGAGTCGGGCAGCGTCGAAGCAAAATGAGCGATAGTATATAATAACTTGACTGGGTGGTTGTGGTTGAATCATTACGGAAAAGTACTGCCGGGACCATATGCACGGTGTTAAATAGAAAGCTCTGATACGGTATTTACAATGTTATAGGGCAGCTATCAACTACATCCCTTGAGATAACGGCAATACCTACCTAGCTAGCCTGTCTACGGAATACGGAATAGGAGGTTAAGGTTTACCAGTGGGTTTAGCGGCGTAGGCCAGCACTAGAAGCTACACCTAGGTAGTAGCCCGCTAAAAATACAGTCTCAGGGGTAGCTAAACACACAGTACGTCCGTCAGGTCCATAGTGACTCGGCAGTATCCACGATTTTTGGCCGCGACTGCGAAGTACGGACGTAAAAGAAGGCGCACACGGGATGCATTACCTAACACACCATGTATACGAACGTAGCTCTACCTCTATCAGACTACCTCCTAAAGCCTAATAAGTGCAATATTTCCTCTTCGATAAGTTATCAGTCTAATTCATTCCATGGCATCTCCGTTCGCTATGTGCAGCAGACAATCAATCCCGACTTTATATGCAAATGTATGCAGCATTTCTTCTTCTCTGTTGTCTATGACCGTGTTTAGCGACCTGCTTTTGGCTGGCGCCCGGGTCTCTACCACGTGGGGATGAGGTGGTCACCTTTCTCTCTGCGGGCCTCTATCCTGGGTCCAACAGGACAACTACAGCTCCGCATTCGCCCTGCACCATCATGGCCCTCTGCGGCTCAACACCGTAGGTTGATATCTGCTGCCCGGGCAAGCAAGACTCCCGACAATGCCACCCCGTCTCTGTCGGGCTCTTGCCCCAAACTCCCATTTCATTTCGAAACTGGTTTTGCGCTATTCGCAAAGCGCCCGCCCAGACCGTTTCCGCCGCCATTTCTGTCGCTGCCGTCCACTTCCTTTTCGGACCCGCTGAGCACTTTTCATCAGAGCCGCGATAGGCGCGCATTCGTCAATGGCGAGCTCATCCGGGGCTGCACCAATGGAGACGACGCCGTCTACGCCAGTGACCATTTTGTATGCGCTAACGATGGTGTTGGCGCATGGTCGGCTCGGCCCCGAGGACACCCTGGGTAAATGCGCCTCTAATCGCAATGCGCCCAGATACTGTTTACTGACACTATTTCAAGCTTGTGGTCCCGGTTGATTCTACACTACTGGGTGGCGGCTATGGAGGAAGATATTGAGAAGGCCCAACAGTCTGGCTCTCCGTACCAGCCGGACCCAAAACGCTATTTGCAAGTAGCATATGAACGAACGGTTGAGGCCACCTCTGGACCTAATGACTGCTTCGGAACAACGACAGCCGCTGGCGCGCAGCTCTTCTATAAGGGCGATATCAACAATCCACAGTCGACGGTAGTGCCATTTCTTTACGTAACCAATCTAGGCGATTCACGAATTATGGTCGTGCGGCCGAAAAGCCGTGAACTAATATACAAGTCGACGGAGCAATGGCACTGGTTCGATTGCCCTCTGCAGCTTGGCACAAACAGTCTGGATACACCGGATCAGGATGCTACGGTTGAGACTGTAGAGCTCGCCGAAGGAGATATTGTGCTCGCCATGTCCGACGGTGTCATTGACAACCTGTGGGAACATGAGATCGTTGATAACGTGTCAACAAGCGTACAGCGTTGGGAAGCCGGAGAGGGTGGTCAAGCCTGTGACGATCGCACGAATGGCGCAAACGGCGGTATCTCGTTTGTTGCTGCAGAGCTAATGAATGCCGCCAGGTTGGTTGCAACTGATCCGTTTGCCGAGAGCCCATTCATGGAGCGCGCTATCGAAGAAGGGCTGGCTAGCGCGGGTGGTGAGTCGCATAGCTTTGGGTACTTGATTGCTTATGGACGCTGACAATGAGATGGAATATAGGGAAACTTGACGACATCAGTGTTGTAGCTGCATTATGCCGGCGCAGCATACCTGCGTAGTTCTTCGAAGGCTTCACATGGTGTTTACTGTTGCTGCTGCTCTCCCTCTTCTACTGCGAGCGGTTATGCCAGATCATGCCGAGGAGCGCGCTGTTCGTCTCGGTATTGAGTAACTACCAGTATGTATATTGCTGTACTTATTATGGATCCACTGCCAGCTTCCTCACGCATCAAACAGGCCCTTATTTAATTATACATAGAGATATTTGACTAGACGCCAGAGAATAGACAGCAGGAGAGCATGCAGAGGTTGTCCCGGCAATAAGATCATCATGACCCCAACTTTTCTAGGATGGCATCGTTTGTACGTACTGTATGGTGTAGGTATTCCGAACATTACGGATCCGTAGTTATACCCATGGGTCCACGATTAAACCCGCACGCTTGGTGGCGGCGCCAGCATGTGGGTTCGATAGTTACAGTAAGGTCGAACTTGTGAACCTGACCTACACGCCTGGATGGCCGAGCAACAGGGTCGGCCTGCTTCCAGCCCCGCATGCCAAAAAGTTCAGCCCACCAAGCCCGGGCTTGGTTTATCGATAAGAGACCGAAGTGCTCCGGCCCAGAAAAAATACTAGCTTCGTCGTCCTGATACCTACTCAAAAGAACCCTTACGCGGTAGGTAACGAGGCGCCTGTCGTCTCATATGAGTCAACACTCGATAATACATTCGTACATCAAATTTTCCTTGCGAACATCGAAGAGCGCGACTATAAAACAATCGCGGAATGCCCTTGAGAAGCACGACCATACTTGTAGCCACCCACGCAGATCAACGAAAACGCGAAGATGCCTCGCGCAAAGAGGTCGAAGCAGTACAAACGGCTAATGAGCCAATATGGTGAGTAAGAAATATTTCCGCGTATAAAGTTATAACCACCAGAACAATGCTAAATTGATGCTGGCGCAGAGATGAATTTCGGCTTCCGGGAACCTTATCAAGTCCTCGGTGATAGCCATTTCCTCGAGGCTGCTATTCGTAGTAAGATGGACATTGATCACATTCTAAAGGCCACTCTGCACGGCACCACAAAATTATGTGTGTTCATCTATCATCCTTTCAGTCTCCCGTTATATTTCTAACCCAGTTTCTCAGTAATAACTCAGTGTTCAATGAGATGGTTGTATGCGAGGAAGAACGAACCCGGCATAGGAGCTGTTATCGACTACGCAAAGGAAAAGGTTGAGCGACGACGATGTGGACACCACCCCTCGGACTACCCCGAACCACTCAGTACGTATTGGGCAGCCCCTTTCACTCTTCCCCTTCATTCCGTAGTCGTTGCTCTGTCAGTACTAACTCCATATTTCAAACAGAAGAACTAGACTGCCTTCACTCGGTGGTTGACCCGGGCACAAATGGAGTCAATAAACATCGCTATGTGTGCGCAATAAACGATGATGAAGTTCGATCATCTCTACGCAATGGCATCCAAGTCGTGCCATTACTCTACATCCGACGCTCCGTCCTTATTATGGAACCAGCTTCGTCGACTACCGTGAAAGCACGCTCGCGAGACGAAAAGGCAAAGTTTACCGCGGAACTCAAGTCATCAGCAGCCAAAAGGAAGCGGCAACATGAAGATACAGATGATGACAATGCTAACAATAACGGCGGTACATCGGGAGCAAAGTCGGATAAACCCGAAAAGAAGAAAAAGAAAACATACGGTCACAAGGAACCAAATCCCTTGTCGGTAAAGAAAAAGAAGAAAGGGGATAAGCAAGAACCTGTGAAGACAGCAAAAGTAGCCGAAACTGAGGAGGTGAAGCCGGATAATGGATTACAATCGGAGACTGCGGGAGAAGCTTCAGGGCAAAAGCGGCGGCGCAAACACAAGTCAAAGTCTGCAACAACAGCAGCAGCAGCAACAACTGCTGCCGGGAAAGGTATTGATGCTGAGATGGAGCCTTCGGCGGGTGATGAATGATAGGCTTTTTCCAGTGGATTTCCAGCATCGGACTACAGTACGTAATGTATAACGAGAGCATTTGCATGGCGTTTTCGGGGGAGGCACAAAAGATCACAGCCCTTTAGGTCTGAACAGCAGACGATACCATAATCAATTCCGAATCTCTTCCGAATCACGCTGTGGGTGCTGAATACTACATTGCCAGTACCTGGTATGACGGAGCGCCTCTCGATAGTCTGGAGAGACGACCAAGACAACCAGATGCTTTTTGATATCTACCAGGTAGATTACGTAGGTAGCGTACGGAATATACCTACGCGCAGATAACGTGTAGCCGCATGTAGGTATTCCATACAGTCTGTATCTGCACAGAATCCGTACGTCGTTAATGTGCGGCCTCATGTGCTAATAATAAACCCAAGTACCAAGTACACGGCCTTCGTACAGCTGCCATGACGTGCGACAAATACTGACAGGCCACCGGCCAGGCGCGGCCAATAGCGGGATTTAGCGGATACCCGTCGACACCTTCGGTAGACACTCAGGTGGGATGGCCGACCGCAGCCGGCGGCCCAGCAGGGTCAATATAGCGGGTGTGGCCGTCAGCGCCAACCGTGATTGTGTGGGGAATGCCCGATTAGTAGTTACGACGCAGCCGGTCAACTCTTGTACCATTCGTTCGTGAACCCCTTCCCCTTGAGTTCCTACCGACCTTATCTACCGACCACTCTGTGATGTGCCAACGGAACCCTCCAATGCCTAGTCCAAGAACGCCAACTTCCACCACCACAGGATAGAATCATCCATGGCAGCTGCCCGCGTCTCCGAAGTCGACGATTTTGGTTTGCCCATTCGCAAATATGTAAACCCAGCAGGCGACGATCACCCGTCCGAAAATGGACTTCCCGGTCCCACGACCCCATCCCCCAAGGGTGCGAGCGTTCCTTCTGACGGGCCGAATATGGTTCACAACGAGAATGCGCTGACAGAATGCCAAGAAACCTCCAACAGAGGCACGGATAGCATGTCGACACATGAGAAATCGGCCTCAACATGCCCCGCTACTCAACACGACGAAATCGGACATCCCCAAGATACACCCTCCGCACCAATACGAGCGCCCGCATCCCGGCCTGACGAAAAACGAAAGGAAATCCCTGGGGCCAGCTTTACCGTGATCGGGAAATCACGTTCTCCGGATGTCGCCAAGCGCAAGGATACTCAAAGTAAAGATGCTCAAGCTATAGCGGGACCGTCAATCGAAAAGATACAGGCGACTAAGCAAGCAGCAGAAGCAGAGGAAGCTCATCGCCTGAGCAGTAGCCAAGATGCTAGCGGATCGAACCGCGGTCCCGGGATCTCTGAGTTCTCGCATCAACAGCTTACAGCAGCGAAGAATAAAGAAGGCGACAAGGCGGATGACGGATGGCAAACCATGCCGTCCTACGCACCTTATGATATATACGACGATGATAACAAGCTTATCGCAAAGGAATACGATCCGAACGAAGACGATGCATATGGATACGCCGGACTTGGCGGCGCGGGCAAAGGGTACACGCGGGTCATAGATGATGAAGATGCGGAGTCTGAGACAAGTATGGACGACAATACACGATATCTTTTCAACAGTGTCAAATCCACAAGTATGACAGAAATGGATGAGGAACAGCGCGATGCTGTCTCTCAACTACAGGCAACGAAGGACCTATTGACCGAAGGGCAGAGAATAGCCTACGTCGGCCTTGCTCGCCTAGAAATGGTCGGTATGGTAAAAGACGCAGAAAAGCTCCATCGTCTTCAGAAGGTGAAGAAAGACGTGCAATTATCCGTCGAAGCTATGAAGATGTGGTCGCAAAAGATCATGATTCGATTGTATGCCCATATGGATATCAACGCCGCAGAGCAAGTCATGATAGAACAGCTATCCGACCATGGCGTCCAGCCCGGGGATCTTACACCCGCTCTTATGCAAAACGCGAGGGTAAAGAATCCTATGGCAGAGACCACCCCAGCCTCAACGCCCAAAGTATCTCGAAAGAGTACCCCACGACCGTCTGTTTCTAGTGATCTCAGTCAAGAGCCATCAGCAGAACCGCCACCACCCTACGAGGCCCACGAAGGCGACGAAATGCCAGAAGTCAGGACGCCAATGCAACTGCCCAGCACTGACAAGATTGATATAGATCTACGGTGGACTGTGCTTTGTGACATTTTCCTTGTCCTTATAGCTGATGGGGTATATGATGCGCGGTCAAGAGTCCTTCTAGAACGAGTCGGCAAGGATTTGGACATTCCTTCTATAGATATCTGCAGGTTTGAAAAGCGTGTTACGGACGCCTTGGAAATGCAACAACAGGCTGAGCAAGAGAACTGGAATGAGGAAGAACACCTCGAGAACCGAAGAAAAATGGCTCTCAGGAAACGGTATGTAATGATGGGGTTAGCCACAGTCGGCGGTGGTCTCGTCATTGGACTTTCCGCAGGTCTACTGGCGCCTCTCATCGGCGCCGGTCTGGCCGCTGGGTTCACAACGATCGGTGTCAGCGGGACGGGTTCTTTTCTAGCAGGGGCTGGTGGGGCCGCGATCATCACATCCGGTGCCGCTGCATCTGGAAGTTTCATGGGTGGTAAGGCGGCTGGTCGCAGGACAGGTGCTGTGAAGACCTTTGAGTATCGACCTCTGAATAACAACAAACGAGTCAATCTCATTTTGACAATTTCCGGTTGGTTGACAAGCAAAGTCGATGACGTTCGTTTGCCATTCAGTACGGTGGATCCAATTATGGGTGATTTATATTCTATTCTATGGGAGCCGGAGCTATTGACAAGTATGGGTGATACCATCAACATCTTAGCAACGGAAGTAAGTAATCCACTCAGATTATGGAAGCAACACTAAAATCATTTTGCTAGGCTCTTACTCAAGGTCTCCAACAAGTGCTAGGTAGCACGATCCTCATTAGTCTGATGGCTGCGCTCCAGCTACCAGTTGTGCTGTCGAAACTTACATATCTGATTGATAATCCCTGGGCGGTATCTCTGGATCGAGCATGGGCAGCCGGTCTCATCCTCGCAGATTCGCTTATCGACAGAAACTTGGGCACCCGTCCCATCACTCTAGTAGGCTACTCTCTTGGCTCGCGGGTCATCTTCTCCTGTCTCCTCGAGCTCGCCCGGAAGGGTGCACATGGGCTCGTCCAAAACGTCTACTTATTCGGAGCCCCTATTGTGGTGAAGAAGGAAGAGTTTATCAAGGCCAGAGTCGTTGTTGCTGGCCGATTTGTCAACGGATATAACCGGAACGACTGGATTCTGGGTTACCTTTTCCGCTTGACGAACGGCGGGATTCGCCGCGTGGCTGGTCTAGCCGCTGTAGACGAAACCTATGGAATAGAAAATATGGATTGCACAGAATTTGTCCGCGGTCATATGGATTACCGAACCGCTATGCCGCGCCTACTGCGACACTGTGGCTGGACAGTTGATAGTGACGAATTTGGAGAGATCGAGGATCCCGACCCCGACCGCCATCGAGAACGACAAATAGAACTCATCAACGAGATCGAACAAGCTCGTAAGGAATTAGAGAAAGAAGGACAATCGAAGAAAGGGAAGGGCGGCTGGGCCATATTTGGCCGGAAGAAAAAGGCTGAACGCCAAGACTGGGAGATCTACGAAGACAGTAAACGCGCCGGTGAATCTCGAGCTGCAGACACGGCTGGCAATAATGATGGCGTGCTGTTTGATGTCGACGCAATACGTGCTGAATTATCCCGTGACGAAGAACTGCAAATCAAAGAATTAGCGTCTACGTTACCACCCATGAAGCTCGACCTTTCACCGCAGTCCACGCAGGTCAATCTACAACACACCCTGCATGAAACTACCAAAAGTGTTGACAAAACGCAAGCCGGTCAATCAGGGCAATCTAACAGGTATTCATTTCAACACGAGCACGATGAAATCCAGATGACATTCGATACGGCCTTCAAGGATGACGAGCCACCGCCGCCCCCTATAAAAGATTACGTGAATACCCCTGGTTCTACAGGTCCAGAGGCGAAGATGTCTAACCCAGTACCCCATATAACCCTCGACGACCCCTGGGCCGACGAGGATGCAGAGTTTGGCAAAGAGAAGGAGATATCAATGACCTTCGCGTAAGATAACTCCGACAAGCCTTAGTAAGGTTATCCCGCCTTACCTTACACGATTAGTCACACGAAAGATGGGTGATCACCTAGGACTCTGGAGAAACCTGCATGTCGTTGGCATTAGGTATATTGGTTTTTGTCCGCTCACGTGGGTTACGAGCCGGCGCTTGAAGCGAGACGTTTTAGTCCAGTAAACTGATTTGATTACGGCCATGGTCATAGTGGCAGCCCATTGTATATTTATGATGGAGCAAGAGGGTCCGGGGTACGCTAGTAGGTACATATAGTCCAGCGGACTGAAGAGTCGACTGTATGAAAATAACAACTGGTATAGGTACACCAGGAATGGGAGGAAGATTTTCAGAACGCAGTTCTGAAATAATCTAGATACCTATACGGGGGCGCGATATCGCACTTCCGTACATTATGTAGATAAATGGACCAAAAACATAAGAGGCTGCCTATTCAGTGCTCGTCCTAGGTCATAATAAGTGAAATGGGTACTACGCGCGCGACCAAGCGATCTCAGTACTTCCAGAGATCCATATTGGCAACAAACAGGACCGGAGGAGCCCTGGATGTTCCAGCAGCAGGAAGACGCCATAAACGTACTTTCGATATCCCGGACGCGGGTAGAAAGGATACATACGTCCCTCAACACCACGATCTCCGTCCACAAGTACCTACCACATACATGACGATTCGCTCCCTATGTTATATCTACGGTGTATCTAGGTAGCGTTGTGCAGACCTATAAGCTGGCATGCACCCAGGTAGGTATTTTCACTGTCTACAAGACAGGGGGAGCGCCGCGCTGCTTAGCTCCACTTAGAATGAGAGCTTCATAATGTAGAATAACTATCTCATGGTCTCCCATGACTTTCGCTGGCAGTCCTATTCATTGAGAGTCGCTTCGTTCAGCACCCCTTTCCCCGTATTTAGCACATATGTATCGCCTGCTAGCTTGGTGGTCTGTTTGAATGGCCGTCTGCAATGCAACAGCGCTGAGGTCCGGGCCCGCTCCGTCGCCATCCAAGGCGCTGGCGCGGTAAGGGTCTACTAGTAGATGAACCGTTGTGAGCTAAATTTGGAACACAGGATCGAGATGTGACACCTAATACTGCACATGCAGTAAGCCTGCCATGATTCATTCCTCTCCTTTTTTAAGTCTGTCTTTTCTTGGCCCAAACGAGAGGGCTCACTATGTGACGGAGACCGGCTTCCTGGCGTTTCGCAGATACCAGCCTATGTATTCCCTTTTTTTTTTCGGCCCCGGAGTAGCACGGCTGTATTGTAGGTATACCTAGCAAGTCCAAGCGGTAATCGTGATGATATAGGGTGATGGTTGAGACCCGAAGCCTGTGTCGTGATGTTATCATGTTTCGTCTTCCTCTTGCTTATACACACAGTAGGTGGGTGATTCCCTAACTATACCTATCCCATCAATCTAGGGTATGCTCAGGCCTTCGAGGCTCCAATGTGTCCGCCGTATCCGTATTGCCCGTTTTAAGAAGGATGGGACCGGCGCTTCCTTCAACGTTTACCTGCCTATAAGCTACCTCGCTGCGCGAAATGGAACCCTACAATCGTGACGGCACGGCACGGCACAGATCAGCACACTCACGCACATCACAACGATGTTGAGCTGCTCCCCTTCCCCATGTCGAATCCTGGGTCGATCACTTTGTGTCCGGTCACTGAGCTTTTAAGTGCACTACCTATCTAGCCTTGTTGGGGACAGAGGCGTTAAATTTTGATATGGAATACGGAAGGTAATGTGCTATGGTATAGCTATACGCCAGAATGGTTGCAATGGGTGGCGCCAGGCTGTAAGTAGTCATCACTGGTCTACCCTACGGTGGTAATAAGCGACATAGCCTATCTTACCTGGGTTCAGCCAAAGCCGAGCACAATGTGGGATTCCAACGTCTTCCCCCGGACCCCCTGCCTTAGTCTGGCTGTTTTCCTTCTTTCTCATGGCTATCTTCGTTGTATCTATTCCATTCTTACAGGCCTGGTGCTCTTCCAATTACAGTCCATCCTAGCAGCAACAAGTCGATTCAACAGCAACAAACATCAGCGTCATACTCCTCGTGAGCGAAGAGTTTCTCGGAACGACAACCTCGAGTTATAAGCATGCGTTAAGGGACAAGGGTGGACTCTGTTATGTGCAACTTGATTTGAAGGCGCCACACCGATCTGCGTTGGGACACCGCAATGCGTCTCAGTTTCGCAATCTCTGGGCTCTGGGCTTGTTCATTAGGTCTCTCGACGGCTTGCAACATCGTTCTACTCGATAATGGCACGGGTACCGCCACGGACGCAAACTCGGTGGTTTTATTCTCACAATGGCCACTCACGACCAGAAACCGCGGGAACTATTCAACTTTCGTCTTTGAAGCCGACGGAGTGGCAGTAAATACAGTCAGATTAAAATCATATAATGAAACTGCGTCAGATGGCCGTGACGACGTGCTCATCGCTCAATTAACAATCGTTGAGACAGCGACAGACACGATACCTCCCTTTAATGCAAATGCTTCCGATACTCCTACGAAGATGCTCCCATCGGACAAAAGAGAATTCAGATCCCATGAAGACAGGCCTTTACGACGTAAGTCCTTTTTTTTCCCACGCTGGCTATGTTAAGCAGAGACATAGCTAACAACTTCCATTGAAGAGGGCAACGACGCTTCCAGTGTTGACCTCCTATGGCGCAGCATTCTCGATAGGTCAGATGTTTCTCAGCCGCTTTATTTGGAGTGCCTATGGAGCAACCAGACTCTCTCCGGCATGAGTACTACTTGGTTATTCACCGCGCAGTGTGAGGGACTCGTAGAAAGGCAAGAGATGAGCAACGCCACCATATATCCGGCAAGACAAGAATATACTTCAACGTCAGAAGCGGTACCTCCCGCTCCAGGGACGACGAGCCCGGTTGCAGCCCCCACAGGAGCCGCACCTCCATCCTCATCAGCGCATAGCGGACTCAGTAGGGCCGACATCATCGGAATTGCTGTGGGCGCAAGCGTGGGCGGACTTCTCATTCTCGCTTTTCTAGTGTGGTTTTTCTATACCCATTTCCGTCGCCGTGAAAATCCAACACACCACATTATGCCAAGCTACGCCTCAAACATTGGCGCCCTCGCCATGACGGACAAGGGAATACCCGTGACTGTAGAGCCATCCCCGCCGGAGTCTGGGCACGGCGACGGCGAGCAGCAACCGGGTATAAACTCCCACGTGAGGTATTCAGATCATGTAGCCGCGGCTCCGGCGCCGCTTCACACGCCAGCAGAAGCATCCCCTGCTGCGAGCCAAACAGACTTTTCCAGCACTCGAGGCGCGCCGACGCCAACGCCTGCTATTGCTTCACGCTACGCCCATCTCGTTGAAGAAGATATGTCGGAGGAGGAGATTAGGCGGCTTGAGGAAGAAGAACGGCAGCTGGACGCGGCGATAGAGCACGCGGGTCGGAGAAGGAGCCAATTAACATAGGCGCGGGGGGTTGTGTTTAAAAGACATTCACGATCTTGATTATGGATATCTCGGTGTGGAAACTTCGTCGTCGAGAGGGCATTCTGTCAGGGAGGATCGCTTCATGACTGTCAGAGGACATAGGACATTTATTTAGTGGCCGTGAATGTCACCTTAGTACTAAAGGCCCCAGGATGGGTTCTTTGAAATCTAAAAGGTCCGACGGCGAGATTTCTCTATAATGTAATTCATACGCAGTGGCGGTATTGAGAACAACCTGGAGTTGTGCCTGTCAATGGTGATTTCGCGGTCGCAATTACCGAGCCCCCTAACTGTGGTGAACTTCGACCCATCTTCCCGTCTTATACAGGAATCACTAGTAGACGTCTTGTTCATAGCCTGGCAGGCAGGAATATCAAACAGCAACAGATAAGACAGCCCCAAAACCGGGTCTTAGAGACATAATCATAACAAATTCGATAATTCGTGTTGGTACAAGCGATCATAAATACCTTCGTTGCCCTACGCAAAACCCAAGCCATATGTTAGCCTTATCACGTACTCGTAAATTGATTGAACGGTCCTGCTAAATCCTCTGTCATGTCTTACACCTCGCGGCCTCCAAATCCTCCAATCGGTTCCAATACCTCTATTTTTTTCGCGCTAACGGCCAAAGGTAAACAGGCGCCCGACCATGTTGCTCGCGATACTACCGGCGAGGCCACTCGAGTACATGGCGCTCCCTGCGATGTTGGACGCCTGGCTAAATTTATCGCAGCGCGAGAAAGCGACAGTATTCGTGATGGTGAGGACGAGGGCAATGGCTGTGATTTGAGGTCAATTACCGTCTTGTGGAAAACGTGGGCATTGCACCGAGGATCAAGAAATCCAACACAGCCTACCCAATAGGTAGCCAAAGAAAGCGACAGGAAAACACTCACCCACAAGTGGCAGCCAGATAAACTTGAGCCGGACGACGGCCAGGATAGCGAGCGCGACCCAGAGAATAGGCTGCGAGTATAGGGCTAGCCAGAAGAAACGAGAGTCGGTGGCGTTGATGATCTTGGTTCCAGGCTCGCTGCTCTCGAACACCCACTGACTGTCGCCCGTAGAGCCGTCCACCTCGTTCCACCACCGCAGGCCCACCAGTCGGCGGCCGGCAATGTTCTTAAGGTAGTAGAAGTCGGCAGCTAGCAGCAGGATCGTGATAATGAAAATGAGTACCATATTATCCGTGAAGATGACGCCGAAGAGGTAGACGAGGAGAGAGGCTGCATATTTCCCACAAGATCGTGGATCGTTAGCTTCGGGTACTTTGTAGAAATAAGAGAGTCGTCTAGGACTGGGGATTGCTAGAGCTGTTATGCGATGCGATGCGATGCGATGCGATGTGGTGTGGGATGCTTGAATGAGGCGACGTTGACCTTGCAGGTAATGTTTACTTACAGACACGGAAGGCGAGGAAGCTGAGAAGGGTTATCGGGTGGGAGCTGAGGCGCCAGCTCAAAGAGCCGGTGGCAGGCGCTTGAGGCTGTTCCATTAGGAACGAGGTTTAGAGGCTTTTGTTAAGAATGGCTGGTTCTTGGCCCGGTTGCGTCTGCGACGGGAAGCTATTTCGGTTGCCTTGGCTTGACCTACGTAGTCTTAACTGATGACCCGATATTAAAATATCCTTGGTATATGTATAGTGCAACCTTGCATCCTGCACTTAGGTGATATTAATTATTTAACAAGGTACGAGAGCCAGCGACAAAAGAATGAATGTACGCCAAGACCTTTATCTAAGGTAGTTCGTGAAATACAGTATCAAATGAGGAATTGAACTGTAACTAGGCGTGAAATACGCGGATAACTCTCGTAGCCATCACAATCTTGGTTACTTCGCACGGTGCTGTGACCAACGAAGAGGCCTCGAGCGTCTCTATTCTTTTGTCGTTGACCTTCGTAGACACTTTATCCCCATTCCAGCACCATCACGATCATGCTCTGTGTGCGTTATTTATCAGACCTTCAAAAAAACGAACCAAACACACCCTTATTACCTCCATTGCAGTGTATAAACATGTACATGATGGAGTACACAATGTGCATAAATTTATCACTTTACGATTAACTACCAGACATCATCCTCAATACGGGTAAGCTCTGAGTTCATCCTCACGACTGAGATCTAGGCCCCTGGTGACCTGCTCCTCATGCTTCTTGTCGAGGTACTCGAGCAAAACATCTGCATATTTGTCCTTGCCCTTATATCGACTAACATCGTCACCCCAGCTTCTCACGGCGCTGGCCAGCCTACCTGGCACATAGTCTTCCTCCGAGATCTCCTTGATAGGATGGAAATACGTTCGAATGGTGAATACGATGCCGCCACTTCTTGGCAAACGCCGAAGCGTTTGTCTCTCAGAGCGGTAATAGTAGTTGTCTATGGACCGACCCTTCTCAGCCGTATGCCAACCTGCGTGTCCGTTGATGTCCGAGTCTTCGGGCCCAATACTCCGTGACCAGCCAAGGTCATCATCTGCCTGGAAGAAGTAGTTGTGACGCCCCACGATTTCCTCTGGCTTGAGCCGCCGAAACAGATTCATCATGCCCTTCTCCAATTTCTCCTTGTATTGTGGCACGCTGCCCGACGTGTGGATTTCAGAAAGCGGCATGCCAAATTTGTCCTTAAGGCGCCAGGATCCCGGAAGGACAATACAACCTGCGAGAAAGTAGTATTGCCCATCAGGCTTCTCGATCATGACGGCCAAGTCGTCTTGCACGAGACGTGCGCAAATCCGCATGGGATCCTCAGGAAGCGGCCGGGTGACAATATCAAACCTCTCCCCAGACCATAGGTTATCCAGGCCCACTCCTGTTCGCTTGTACAGCGACGGGTAGCGTGCCGGCAGATATTCCCCGAGTTCTTCCAAAAGCTCAACCGCTGCCGGGTATGCCTCGGGCGCAGTATGGCATAAACTGGATCCCCGCTCTGCAATCCGCTTGTTTTTATCGGCATAAAAGCGCGGAAAGTGATTATCTAACTCGATCCAATCTTCGTGTTTTAATGTTCGCAGGCCCATGGTCACATTATATTTGGGCCCATAGCGAAATGGTCTATATGGAAGCGGCTTCGTATGCTCGATGGACCAGTCTGAGTACGGCTCTGGTGTGGGTATTCGAAAGTCCGATGGGCTCCATTTTCCAAATTCTCGAGCTTGTCCTTTCTCAAGCCGAGATGTCGGGGGAGTGAACGGGCGTGCAGCAAAGGCTTTCCGTTGTCGCCCCCGACTGACAAGAGCCGCTACCATTCCTAAGACTAGCAGCGCAAAACACAAGGCTGAAGCAGGCTGATTGACATGCCAGCCCGATGCGGAACCCTCCCATGATGTCTTCATGAAACATACCCAGTTATAGCCGACTGTCCAAACTTTACGATAGGCCTCATCAGCCCGCATGGACACTTGTAGAAGTGTCTCGTCTATAATGGCAAACGGCATGTTTCGTCCTTATAAGACGCTATCCTCCAAATTCCTTGAATGGCTAATGATGCCAGGTGGTCGGGAGGGGATAATCATAAGTACAGGAGGGAGGCAAATACTATTAAAGAAGTTTGGATCTGCAGCACGTTGAGAGGGGGGGGACCATCTAAAGGCCGCTCTCGGGCTTAGGACAAAACCTAAGAATTCTCAGCCAACTCTTTTTACCCACTTTCATCACACTCTACTAGTATGCAGAATGATTCCAAGCCCGCACCATATCACACTCTGCCCGTTGTCGGCGGTGTGGTATATTAGGTATTATATAGGTAATCCCGATAATCGTGGTCTTGCCAAGAAATAATCTGACTTCCTTACTTCCTTAAGTTGAGGTTAGCTAACGTCGGTCCCCTCGCCATAGTATGTGTTGTCTATCCGTGATGCGGTCCGGGACTCGACTGACTATCCATTACTTGCTCAACCTAGATTTACACACGTTGAAATTCCACACGTCGCATTTGAGCTTCAGTTAGCAACTGTTCACAAATGCTCCCAAGCATGATTATTAATGTTTATGCGACCTACATGTCAGGCATTTTCTCTTCCCTTTTTATTCCATCCTCCACAGTCTCCCAACTTACATATCTCTTGAACTCCCATCTTCCTAACGAAACGTGAATGATGCACATCGAGTAACCTGTGTCATGGCACAGCTTACGCGAGAACGCCTTTCGCGAAGCGCTACGCGGTGCTAAACCAAACACTTCCGGCGAAACTCCCCAATCGGATGATGGCGTAGGCATAATGGAATAGCCACGGTTATTTATGACAGCAATGGGAAAAATCGTTCTCAGTTCTCCCAATGTCCGGTGTTTTTTTGTGCTGGCCTGAAGAAACGAGACTGGAACTCTATTAGGTGACTTAGGCCATCATTTGTTCACGAATCCGAAAAGGCGATTTTGAGCACCGGTATTTTCATCAGTTGCTTCGGCTTGTGAGTAAGAGGGCACCCGACATAGATATTTGGATCGCCGTCGTCAATCTCATCCGGACCGTAGAGTTTGTGGCAATCAAAGTGCTCGTCGCAACTCCACACACGTATCGTCATGATCTTGAGGCATTCTCTTACGCCCTCATCTGGCTCTACGCTCGTCGAGGTGGGACAAGCCGCCTAAGGAAACTATACTTAAGTGGTGATATACGGGAAATCATGACGAGATGGCTCAAAGAAAGCATGGCGACATGGATGTACGTTGGCCTGAATTCATATTGAGGGAGTTCCCCAAGAGATTTGTTTGCTAAGCCCCTCTACAGGGAAATAAGAGATATTCTCTTCCCCCATGAGCGTGGCCTCGTCACTGGCACCCCACTGAACCCGAGCCTACTGTATGATCCAATCATCAAGGCATTTGACAAGACTTTGGCGAAAATGGAGGCCAACACCACCTCTATTGGGGACTGAGCTTGAGACACCCGATTTGTGCAGCATGTGCAGGACATACAAAGAATGAGGCGATACGATAATCGATCTCATAATCAATAACCGAACCCTCAATCGATTAACACGCTTATATTTGGCAACTTACGTCAAGCTAGGAGTTCTTTTCTGAAACACCTGCCGCCCCGGATATGCGGCGTTGCCGAATACTTCTCGTCCAAAGATCAAAATCAGCGCTTCGGTCGTTTGAGAACTCTCAGATTTAAGCGCACAACGTCCCTACGTCGTCTCTTGGAGGCAAGTCCTCGTCGAGAGGATTAGGGTTCACTGACTTGAATACCTAACTAAAGGTAGGCAACTGTCCTTGTGAGACTTGTTGGTCTTGAGCCTGATTTAAAATTCGAGGACTAAGGAGTAGGAACATGCTAAGGGAGGAAAAGACACTAGATAGACACCGCGGAAGAAAAAACAAGGGCCGTAGTCTCGATGAAGGAGAGGTGTAATAGCAATACCGCGCATCTTTTGAACTTGTGAAGAGTGAAGACTTGTATGTACGGACTAGGGAAAGGATCCCTGACGAAGAGGCATAGCAGTAGCCCTAGCCTAGGTAACGTTTACGCGAACGCCCAGGTCTTCAGCAATCCGTGCCGGCGACGAATACGTTCCAACCATCCGTATCAAAGGCCTGTCCGTGTACCGAATCGGTAGGGAAATCTGCGACGAATCGGGTGTCAATAAATTGGGTTTTACAGGGAAAGCCTTTTTAACACCGTTGCGCTGTTTGATTGTTTCTGATATACAGACAAAAGGTGTTGGCGCAACATGGCGCAGTCGACGTTCTCCCGTGCGTCAAGATGCCCAGTGAAGAATGAAACAAATAAAACCTGAATAGCACTCACTCCCAAATGCATAGCATTTCTCCACAATGTCAAAAGCCCGATCACCAAACGTTCTGCAGGGCACGGATATTGGCTGTGGATTGTCGTTGCAAAACCAGATACCGGAGCTGTACGAGCATGAGACACGGGCGCAGTTGGCGGGACCGGGGCCGTTGGTGCAGTTTCCGTGGATCTTACGGAGGTATTCAATTCCCTGGAGGATGTGGAATACGGAAGCGAACGGCGGGTTCCATGACATATCGCATAATACGTCGCTCTCGTCCCTGACCAGGGAACCGTGATCTGCCGGCTCGGCCGCGCGCGACCAGGAAAAGCCGGGCTTAATTTCGCGGATTTGTGCCTCGATGTGCCGTAGACTTGACCCTGTGAATGACATGGGTTCGCCGTTGTTTTCGATATGGCCCGTCCAGGTGAGAGCTGCTGATTCGTGAGTATAGCTCGGCCTGTCACTAGACGTGTGCGCTTCACTGAACAGTTCTACTGTTGCCGCTAGGAGAAGCGTGGTCCAAAATGGTAATTTCATTCGCATTTTTCCCTGATGGGATCTCGGTAAAGACTCTGTTCACTGGGGTTAAGAGATACGAATATGCACCATGATGTGGAAAATTAAAACAGCAATATGTCTGCGGCACCAGATGTTCACGCGGAATGGTCACTTCAAATACAAGGACAGTCAGCCCGGCCGTTCAAGACGATACGTATAAACCACAAGCTCTTTGTAGGAGTACCCATTATCAGGCATCCGGCTATAATGTCACAGCGAGGTATCTCAAGAGTGGCACGAATCGTGACTTTCCTCTTGAGCGACAGTGACGAGATGGGAATAATACGCGGCGGTTTTCCCACTGCTTCACCTGATGCACGCAAGCGTAACGCTACACAATGTCTCCTCAGAGCAGCATTCAGCCATCATTAGGGGCATGCGTTGACCGACCTGTCGTTGTGTGAAAAAGATGGATCTGTCTCATGTCTGCTTCATATTTCGCGATCCATCCCGGACGAGCGCCAGGGTTCATTGAGGGACAATAAGAACGATGAAGTGTTGAAGCTTTTCTTCATCGTAGGTATAGGACGTCGCTGTCAGAAAGACCAACATATACCTGGGCCTCCGGGGCTCGCTCTTCCACACCAGCAATCGTGTCTCTTGTACGAGGGGCTCATGCCACGCGGAGTCTGGTGCTACTCGTGCTGCTACCTATCCCGTCTACCTACCCGTGTACTGACGTCTGCGATCGATCCACCTGTCAACGTGATAGTCGGCCCACCTTTGGCTACGGGGCCTTCTCATATAGTTTGCTAAGGCTTTTCAAGGCTGGTTGAATAAGCCATGGTGATTAGAGGAGTCGGATAAATACATAGTGGGTAGGTAGTACTTCTCAGAAGAGAGGAAGAAAGCAGGACTTTCTATCTATCTACCTACCTAAGCATCAGAGTATGGTTGGGGAACGGCATGTTTGACGATCCAGTACTAACGAGATTAACAAGTTGGCTGGCCCACGTAGTATCTAGTCTACCGGTAGTTGTAATCCTCTCAGGATGCCTGAGGTCTTGACTGACATATCTAGGTACATTTCCTTAGGATTATGACGGACGGGGGAAGCAGAGAGGTACTGGATAGAGTCTACTCCCGGTAAGAGAATTCGGGGCACAAGAATAACTTGGATCAAATAGCAGGATTCTGCGTTCCCAGCCAGAGTTGTATAGCTATTCGAATGATCGTTGCCTATTCTGATGACCGCGAGTCACTCTTATACGACAGAAGTCCACTTGGTATTGTGAAGATCTCTCCGTCTCCTGATGATCATTATCCTACCTACAGCTGTGGGATTGCGATGCCATATCTACCTGTAAAATGGATGACATAGGCACACTACACAGCTAGGCACATGTTCCAGTGTAAGATCCACTCCCTACTGCTGAAGATCTGACGAAAACAAGCCAAGCCTCGATCGCCTTCCCCGGCTATCTATTATTGCTGCTTAACATTATCTATGGTTCATATACTATCTACGGTAGCTACCATTCCGTACACACCTAGCATTCTTTGCTTACCTAGACACTACCTACCCAGTGTAGGTATATCGAACACTAGCAGAAGAATGATTTCAGAACCGGACCCGGTAGAGGAAGGCTCCCCTGATGCCGTATACGATGGCGCGCTCACGATCTGGCGCGACCACAACTATCTATCCACACTAGTATAGACGCTTCACATACATACCTTGATTGTGATTCACAGAGTCCGGTGCCCTGAACCTGGTCCTCGGATCATCGAAATCTGGAACTACACGACCTACTCACACTATTTATCGCCAGAGCGTATCGCACGTAAGGCTAGCGTCAACGACGGCTGCGAATTTAGACCACCTAGTTCAGCACGAATACCAATTCAACCCGGCTCCTACAAACACATAAGCAAAAGAGAAGCAAGTCAGCCCGTTAGGGTACGATCCGTTGCGTTTAGAAGGGAGATCTTTCCCAAATTTCGCATGCGGCTCGAAGGGGGTAGAAGCCTACCTATTTAACTACACCACCTATACGGAAAGCCAATCGTCGCATTACCTCGATGCGGGCAAGGGGGCAAGACGGCGCGATCCTTAGTGCGCAACGCACCACAACGGAGCAGACTTTTGGCTACCTATACGCAGAAGCCCGAAAGTAGGTCGGGGAGAACTGCATTCCTACCGCCTTCTCCGAAGGAGTTCCCGAGTGCCCGGACGCAACCTGCGAGGCTACGACCCGGCCCGGATATACCTACAATATAGTGTGCTTACTCAATAGTACTAGCTCTCCCTTCATCCTACGAACGAACACACCGCTCAACCGCTCGTAATATGTACCTAGAGCAGTCGCTTTTCGAGAGAAGTCAGTGTCAGAAACCCATTGGGAGGGAATCCATTGAAGTATACCTATATATTATGATGCCTAGATACGGTACATTATTGTGAGCTACGGAACATTCGCTTACCCTATCGACGGGCCATGTAGACAGTCTAGGGGGTAAGGGTTTCCTAGCCGTCTCCCGTTAGAGTCTCTCACCCTAGCTCTTGATGGTCAGGGAATATCCTGCACGATACGTAGGTAGTGTAGGTAGACCCGTAGTGCACAGCGCAAGGTAGGTAGGTAGGTATTTTCTGCTCAATGCTATCGGCCCGGTTTACGCCGGTTGCTTCGCGCTTTGGAAGTGGTGACGATATAGGTAGGTCGCGGCGATTGTGTGTTGTCGTTGTATGTACTGTAGCCCTTAACGCCTAGCCCTCATTGCCCTATGGCGCGTTGCCGGGTTTGGTCTCGTCGTGGCCCGTTGCTTCAAGAGCAATAGGAAAGGGATGTAGGTAGGTAGGGTCTGTCCTATAATGTCGACCCTCTCTTTAACGGAAGTGCGCCCAAAAGTTTGTGAATGATCGAGCGTCGTAATCAGGCAGGCCGCAATGTAACGATGGTACAGGTAGAATTAGGATTTGTGCCCGGGCAAAGACATCACCGGGGCCGTTAGGTAGGTATCTACCAGCACCAGGCCAGCGACAGGCCAACGACGCCAGGATATAAACACGGTACGATTATGGGGTATTCGTAATTAATTAGCCAAACTAGAAAGCAAAGCATTCGGGCCCTAGGCGTATCATGGGACCCGGAAAAGCTCGTCGTCTGACGAAGTAGCACCGTCCGACAAAGTTCCACCCGCAGCGGTGCTGTCTTCGGTTTTTGGCCTCGTACCCGGCCCACTGGCGGTGGCATGTATATTCGATTGCCTGTTCACCATAAGTTCATGGTACGGTCCACTCTCTTCTAGGCCGTGACTTCTAGGCCCAGACGTGGTATCCAATAATGTCGGTATGTGTCGAAGGAGTGGCCGGAGCGCTGCCGCGGACGCCGCAAGAATAGCGAGACCGAGTTCGATATCAGCCCATAAGAGTAGGTCATAATGAAGCCCGGCTTCCTTTTTGCCGGTGGCGTCGGTAAGACGCACAAGAACGACGAGTTTGACGATAGTTGCCGTGCTCGCACTACGATCAGGTGGTGTGTTTTGTCAGCCTGTGGCCTCCACGTCAGGATAGAAAAGCGGTGGATGTCTTACAAAATACCCAAGCCAAGTAAAAACATGGCTATTAGCTTGAGCTTTATTTTCATCTGGGAACTCCTGAGGATATAGACCGGGAGAAGCGCATAGAAATAATCGATGAAAATGTTGGATATCGTCCGGAAGTAGCCGACCTCGGTGCATTTTGGACTTCCAGCCCAGTTACTCGACCCCCCGGTAGCGCAAATCCACGAGGCGAAAACAACGGTGATTACCGTCCAAACTCCAACGACGAATATCGACCCGATGAGAAGCCAGCGTATGCCATTGCCCACGGTGATGCGAAGAAGCACCAGTGCCACGGCCAACTTGACTAGACCTGCCGAGATGTAAAGCGTTGTTTGGTTTCCGTAGGTAAACTTTGGGGATGAGCCTCGTTAGTCAACAATCTGGCGAGACAGCATAATCGCCCGGGCGGTGATGGCATACCATTGTTGCTTTCTCTTCATTATACCAGGGCTGTTCATCCTCAGCAGCGTAGCCATAACTAGAAATGGGAGTTAGACGGTCCAGTTCCTGGGGAAAAGAAGAAGGTAGGACCTAATTCCCAGATGAGGTATCAGGGACACGTACTGTATAGCAGCAAAGCCAAGGCCTATCGAGATGACGAAACCGATCTATTCAGCGTCGAGTTAGACGATACTCTGAGCAGAAGGCTGTAGGTAGTAGAAGTAATGCCTACGTATGTCAGGCACAGAACAGCATCATCCCAACCGAAGCCCCGAATCACTTTTGCTCGAACATAGACCCGTGCGAAGACGACGATGGTGTTAAGAACCAGGAACAGGATGGCCGCTGCCAGTAAGTTGTCACGATAATTTACCATCTTGTCAATACAGCTGGTTTGGCTACGCCCCGATATGCGACAACAAACGGTCACTTATAAGCAGCTGAGTGGCACGCCATCTCACGTGTCTAAAGTCGGGGGAGAAGCGAGGATGTCGATGTTTGGTATGTAAATATTCGTGGGTATGGGATCGGGTAGGTGTACAGGATGAAAGGCGTCTCCCAGATACGCAACAACGCCAGGCGTCATGGATATACATACACGTAGCGTCGTAAACGTAGGACCAAGACAGGTAAAGGTAGCCATGCCTACGAAGTACACCTCGTAGGTAAATACCAAGAGCATCTCCCATGGCCTCCTGAGGTTCGGGTCCTAGCAGCGCCGGGCCCTGCTAAGCCCGACATGGTTGTAGACTGACCTCAACCATGCAGGGCACCATATAAGGCCCAATTAAAAGGAGAATAAGACACTACCGAGTACATACTAAAAGTAGTAGCCCGTTAACGAGGATCAACGTAGAGCTTATGAGAACAATCCTTAGCACATGGTGTGCAAGCGGTGGCGGGTGGCACTTGGGCGTGTTACATGGTAGCCCAGCCTTCAGGCAGGTTCTTTACTGCCTCGGTATGCTTTGAGGGGTTGATCGACGGCGAAAACTTAATAAAAGGCTCAGCTCTCTATTGAGGCATTTCAAAGAAGATCTGAACGGACGACGGGTTGTAATACTAATCATGCCCAACTAGTATTTATGTAATGTCATGGCGGTATACACTTGACAATACATATACGGACGTACGGCCTAATCTATGACATAGTTTTTGTACATCTGGATTCCCAACCCTGTTTCCCTTTTGGCAGATTTCATAGATCTACCTTTACGTTCCGCTTTTGCTGTTATTTCAGTATCGTGGCTGGTCGTTCTCTTCTTCTCAGCAACTCTACGATGCCTTCTCTACCTATTTATGTCCCCAGCATGTACTTCGTATGTGATATTCCCCCGCAACGCTCATACGCATCACGCTATCGCATACCAAAAGAACATACCACCTCCAAGATAAATACTAAAAAGACTTACTACGTAGAGGAAAAAACTTGCTAGGCTGCCTTGCTAGCGTACGCAGACTGTGTGGAGGTTCACCAGCTCTGGATTCAATTTGCTTGGCATGCCTAATCCGGCTGGAATGTATGATGTACATACTACGTAGTATTTGCATTCGCCGTTAGTTACTTCGTAGTGCGAATACCGAGGCATTCAGAGTCCAGACACCGCTGAGCGAAGCGGTAAAGCTGGACGGATCGCCGTCAAGGCGAACAGCAATTTACCGGTAGCTACCACCTAAGGTAGTGAACTTCGTATCCGGTCAATATCTACTAACCTCTCTAGGCATACATTAGCATCGTTCGGTAGGAGAATTTAGGTACCTACCTATTAGACTAGTACTAAGGAGGCAAGAGGCCAAAACTGTTGCCACAGTGTGTAAAATGTATACCCACGAAAGTGAGGCTTTGCGTTGCCTTGTCGAAAGATGGTACGGTAGAGCGTTTACCTATCTGGCAACCATACCTCTGGAGAAGTGGTTCAATTCTATAATTGGTAGATCTATCATCGATATGGGGGCCCAAAGATCACTGGTTCTGGGGTACAGCTAATGTAGAAAATACCTGATATGTACCATACATAGGTCTTAGCAGTATCCGCGATTGTAGCCGCAACAAACACCTTGTTTATCCACCCAAACGACAGAGTCCATGGCCCGGGAATCGGTAGGCAAGGTTCAATTGGCCGGGCTAAATATTTGGTACTGTGTTAAGTTACTGTACCACTTCTGTACAGGCAGCATCCCCGTCTCCGTCTGTCTCGCTTAGCTCCGGCTCGCGGGTCTTGGTCTCTCCTTCCTTACATCTGCGGCGCTATGCACACCCAATCCTCCCGGAACCCGGGACAGCCACCTCTTTTAACTACTACTCCTACCCAATTGCCAATGTTATTACACTACACAAGTGCCAGCCAACACAGCGACGGATCATCCCTTGTGACGTGCCCCGGCAACCTTCTCCCCACGGACATCGCCAGGCCATCTGCACCATCTACCTACTACCTGGGTTAGTGTAGATAGACCCGGTAGTACTACCTACACTACGGTACGACGGGCACGCCAACTTCCAAGACACTCGGCCACTTTTCGGTCGGATATGGCCGCTAGGTTTTCGAGGGAAGCGAGGAGAACGAGGCGTCTCGTGCGAAATATTCTACAGTTTTGAGTGAGGTCGCGCGAGAGATACCTAGAGACTCGCCAACGGAGCTGCTCAGAAGTCTGTCGGGCATGTCGAGACTGCAACGCGCTCTCGTGTGCGGAAAACTTAGCACATTGAAGTGTTCTCGCCTTCCTCTGTAGTGGCGCCCGTGACCTTTGACACACCCTCCACTGCCTCGGCTATGCTTTGGCGCGGGGATGATGGGACATTGTTGCGTTGGGGTTAAAATCACGCGTGAAAACAATGATTCCATCACCCGCGCCATGCCCTCCTAGAATCGCCACGTCACGGAAGGCCATGGTTGCCTGGGAATCCTTCCGCCCGGTACATATAAATAAGCTTGTCGGGCTCTTAGCGGTACAAATATGTGGGCACCCCGACCACTCAGCTGCCTCTATAAGCGAGCTGAATTTGAGGAGGTATGGGCCTGTCGACGGACCCGTAAGCGAGCGAGCTGGCGGGGGGTTGGCGCTGTATGAGGGACCGCTCAACCCCGAGGTTTCGGTCTGCGCAGACTCGTATCTAATATACATTGCAATCTCGATTGGCAAGGCCGACCACCCCCAATCACGATCCCGATCGCAAACGACCTGCCGATCTTGGACGACCATATGTGTCGCCGGAGTAGTATGTAGTGAGAGGACTATATACTGAATACGCCGTGTGTCTCAACGCACGTAATGCCAACACCATCGGAATCGGCAGGTTCAGAAGATCAGCTCGCAATTCAGCTGACTTGGATAGGGTATGGTTTTGGCCCAATGCGGCAGTGGTCCGCCTTAGGCGTGGCTTGTGGACCTTTTCTTCTGCCAGTGTCCTTATCTCGCAGAGTTTGTTATGAGCCTCCACACCCTAGATAGTGCGCTGCTTCGCGAGCGTCTAGTTGTAGCTGATGCTCTCCTACAACTCCTACAAAGTCTGGTACGGCCGCCACCACCGCAATTTGGTATGGGAGTATGCTTAGCAGCTTTTCACGGGGAAGAATTGCGATGGAGGTCAGCAGTGAACGAGCTGTGGTAATGCGTTCGGCCATGAATATGAGCGATATGATGATACATCATACGCGACTGTGGGAATCCATGAATTGTTGATGGGAGTACGGAAGACTGATTTGAATTAAATGGGAACCGTAAGTCGCTATAGGTCTATTATAACGGTCTACGGTTCCCATTTAATTCAAATCCATCTTCCGTAGTTGAAGAACGGTTGATGTGGAAGTGGTGGGTTCTAAACTTCGAAGTCACCTGCTAGGTACGGTAGTTGTCGGGTAGAGCATTGCTTGCCACCAAAAGTCCACGATGAGCAGACAATCGGCAGACTGCCTGGTGTATCTGCTGTCCTAGCAGTAGCCGTAAGGTCAAATGGGGAATTTCATGGACAGTCCGTTAAGCTTGTCTATAGCGGACCGACGGAAAGCCGCCAATTGCGGTATGACATCAAGAGGAATATATGAGGAGTCTCTTAATCGTACATTTGGCGAACTTACAGGTACACGGTCTATTACATACGCGTTCAATGACCGGCAAACTGCTGTCTCGTGAGCCAGAACTCAGAGGTTAGCAGACGATCGGACTGTCCCTGTCGGTCCCTAAATGCCCATGCTTTCCTACCCATCTGCGCTACATATGCCTACTGAATGATAGGCAATATTCGACCAGCGGAGGGGTTCCTGCATCGTCGGTGAGCTCTCACTCAATGCTGGATGGCAGAACGTCTCATAGCGATAATTCCTTAGCCCCCTGAAGGGCATGTGGACGCGATAGACTTGTACTATGTCATCCGACGTGCATCTAGAGTACATAACGATCCGGGAAACCCAGTTTACGGCTGCACAATTTGGTAAATATGAGTCTGTCTGGACTTTGAGAGGTAGACGGTACATGCAAAGGCTCGCTATTTGGAAAATAGCCAGAGCATTAATGACCACTGCAACGGCGGCAAGATTTCTCCTTTCTTCTACTATTTTACAACAGTAACGCATCAAAATAGGCACAATTAAGGGGACTCACCCCAACGGACGTGACAGGCTCTCTTTGATCTTCCCATGCAAGATGGAACGGCCTGCTCCTATCTGACTTTTTGGCACAACGAAGGTGGGCGCGTGTGGCTTTACAATGCGGGGTTTGTCACGATGGAGCGCTGGTGTTCTCCCATCAAACGACCAGCCAACAACGATAGCCTCGTTTCCTCAGCCAGCCGGGTTTCAATTAGGCAGCCGAAGCCTCTATGCGTCAGGTCGGAAGGTTGGCCAATCGGTCTGTACATGTTTGGCATTATTCCTCGGATAGTATCGAACGCGAACGAGTCACTACCTCGCTCCTCAATACCACTTGCCGCTGGGCCAATTCGAGTGATTTCAAACGGAAATTCATAATGGCGCGTCACGATAGGCTTTGAAGCTTCGAGCAGAAACAGATACTATCGAATTGTCACCAACGCATCCCACGCAATCTGCTGAAGCTGAACGCGAATTCAATCGAGTCGAGAGTATGATAGACTCTAGAAGATACAGACTTGACTGATTGCGGGTTGGCAAGGCCTCACGGAATTGGGCACATCGCGGTATCCATTGTCAGTCATTCGATCTATCGACAGACCTGGAGGAAGAATTAGCTTCCAAATAGACAGGCGTGACATAATGCTATAGTTTTTGGCATCTAAAGTCCACTTCTTTATCGCAGAGTTGGAATGGATCTTGCACCGACAGTACGATATCTGGGAATGCCCTCGCCCTCTTGGCTAACCGACGGTTTGCGGACGGGATGGCGGGCTGCATATTCGAATATGATCAGTTGAGCCGTCCATGTTGACCTTGACAGGTTACTATTCTACATACGATTTTACGTCGACTAACGGCCTGCGGCGAAACAGGGCCTCCTTAATCATTTGTACAGGCCAAGTGCAAGTTGCGCGCCCAAGCCGAGTGAAAATATTTCATCGCCACGGCCCTTTAGGCTCCTATTTCCAAGTCAACAGTCTGTTATAGGCATCTTCAACCGGTGTCCATACTGTGCGCTTCCTCAACAATTTCACATCGCGACCAACTGATAAGAACCTCCCCTAGGTTGTTATTAGTTTCTCGGCTTACGCTACACATGATTCTCCGGACCATGTTGCCGGCCCATCGAGCAACACTGCTTGGCCGCCTAATGAATAGCGGCCGACCAGGTCCCTTGATCAACCTGGGAATAGCTATTGACGGACCGGACAGATCGATGTGCGTCTCTGATTCCGAATAGACCGTCCCTCCTTTGCCGGACGGAAATGTGACACCCCAATTGCACTGCGAATATCCAGCCACAACGTGGTCTTATCCAATTACCGTTTCGCATCACCATGAATTGCAACGCAGCATAGACGATGCTGAGTATACCAAAGTGCACCGGACCACGAATAAGCTACGGCATGGCCGGTATTCAACAGTGGTCTACTCAAATGTTAAGAACAATGCAGAATACTTGGAGGCTGGGTACAGCGCCTGGGTCGGCATATAGGACTGACAGACCTTCTTTTCGGCATGGACGGCATTGTGGTGATCATTTTGATGAGTGTGATCCGAGTCAATCGGGCTTAACATCGTAAAGGGTTATCAAAACACACAGCTGACTTTCACCCATTGGAACAGTCACCACTACATCGTCCCTTTCGCATAGAAAGTCAGAAGACCCCAATGAGCTGGTCTAGGTACCGCTGATTCATTCTTAGTCACCCTTCAGATATAATCACTTCGTTGGAAGCTGCGTATCCAGTTTGTGGGATTTATGTTCCTTTTTGCTACATCCATATAGTTACCTAGGCATTATCTAGGTACCTAGGTAATGCCGTGAATTCTGCCTACATGCTTTATTAGTATATGAAGCTGAATCGAGTGGTATTGCACGTGAACCACACGAGTCACGATGTTGTGATTTGCAGCTCGCCAATCCTATGGCGCGAGGCACTTAATAAGTGCCCTACCTATCACTAATAGCTAACGCCGCAGCGCTGCTCGGCCGAGCAGCAGGGCCATAACACCGGGCTGGCCTACCGCATGTCTCGGCCATCCAGGGGTAGCTATCACCTATAGAGTGAACTCCCTGCCGACGTGCTTCAGGCTTCAGCAAGTCTGGCCGGCATCTCAGTTGACCGGAAGTTCGGGTAAAGACAACTTCGTACGAAGGGACTATAAAAACAGCGCAAGCTTACTTCCCAGATACGAAGTGCAACCAACAATTTCTGTTAGAACAACTATACTAGGTTACAGTAGGTACCAAGCCGGACCCTGGACCGGGCCCCAATTTACTTTACTGCCTTGCCTGTATTATTCATCAGTTGAGCTATGAAGAAGCACTTTACTGTGATTAGCAAAGGTTGACGCTGTAGGAGTAGGAATCGAGCCCTAATATTACTGTCTCTCCAAAATGTTCACCAGAACGAGATGCCTGCAACCACCAGGTACGCACTACGGAATATAGCGAATACATACCAACGGCCCGCGACTTGTACCGAGTAACAGTAAGTAGCTACAATGACAAACCGAGAACTTGCCCAACTCATCGCCAACTCGGTCCAAAGTCAAACCCACGTGCGCGTCTTCTGTTAGTGCGCAACTTATGCCTGGACTAATCTCCTTGTAGGTAGATATCCGATCGTCTATCTCGGTCCACCGCGCTTCAATTTAATGCCAACTAGCGTTGTGGTTTTTAAGTATCCGAGACGGCGAGGACCCCCCCCCCTAGGTATACAAGGCACATCGTGCTGCTGACCCAGCGAGCTTCTTCACTTCTTCTATCCGTCGCGTGCGCGTCCGGAACTTGGCCTTGACGCCTCAAAATCTTCACCCAAGCTATCATTCGTTTATTCGCCAGCGAAGATGCGCGCTCCTATCCACGCGGCCGCGGTCGCCGCCACCCTGCTCGGCGCAGTAACGGCTGCCAGCAATTCGTCCAAGGTTCTCTATTCAAAGCGGATGGCATCCAGTATCATGTCCCGCAACCAGGGCATCATGACGGGGACCGGTGGATCGTCCGAGGCCTTGCAAGCCGGCATCGTCCAGAGGGCATTGACTGTGCTTTCTGCTCAGTACCCTGACAGCTCCGATAGCGCCCAGGAATACATTCAGTCCAGCGCCTCATCCACGACGCTCTTTCTGTCGAATGCGACCAACGACGTGCATTCGTATCCCTTGGACCGATTGTCCACCGGAAACACCCTCGTTCTCGCCCCGAACACATCGTCTTACCGGACCACCGCTCATGCTCTACGAGACAGCATTGATCTGAATCCCCGGAACGCGGAAGATGGGTTATGGTACTACGTATATCCGTACTGGAGCTACCTGGACGGAATGTTCTCATTAGGCCCATTCTACACACTTTACACGCTTGAAATAACCCCACGCCTTAGCAGCGCCTATCTGGACGCTCTCAACGACATGGTTTATCAGTTTGAAATTATCTGGAACCATACTATCCACGCCCAAACCGGTCTGCTTAGTCACGGGTACGATGCATCGCGCACGGCTGTCTGGGCCGACCCGATCACCGGCGCAAGCCCTTATGTCTGGGGCCGAAGTCTTGGCTGGTACACCGTGGCCTTAGCGGACACTCTTGATATCCTCGCGAGCGGGAATGCTCCCCCAGAGTACGCGGCGATACTGCTGGTGAAGTTCCAAAGCTTGATGACGGCCGTGATCAACAATGTGGAGCCAAAAACAGGAGGCTGGTTGCAAATCGTTGACCAGTTCGGGAGAGAGGGCAACTACATCGAGTCCAGCGCCACCGCTATGTTCACTTATTCGTTACTGAAGGGCGCCCGATTGGGATACCTTCCCGGGGGGTTGGCTCCAAAGGCGGTACAGATCGCGACTCGGGCCTACCAGTACCTGGTCGACAACTTCGTGGTTGAAGAGGGAAACGGGATCCTAGGTTACAACGGCACGGTAGCTGTTTGCAGTCTCAACTCGACGGCAAGTTACGAGGTGAGTATTCCTTGGCGGATTCCAACGATTTGCAATAGATGTCTGGTTGCTAACCGCCGCGGCATAGTACTACGTGAACCAACCGATTCAATACAACAGCGTCCTTGGCTCTGGCGCGTTTGTGCTTGCATCAGTTGAAGTCGAGAGGCTGAGCTCCTGAACGATACGCAAAATGGGCTCAGAAGCCGGCTCGCCCCATCACTATAATTCTCTTTCAATCAATAATAGATTACCTAGCGGGATCATCAGCTTTGATAGATAGTCAAGTGCCCACGCCGTCACATCAGCTGCCCCAAAGCGGTAGCGATACCTAATAGATATTGTCAAGAAAAATCGATGCATTAGCAATAACATTTGTTATGTGTATTAGGCAATTCGCTTTTCAGGGACGTATTGGTATGAGTTAAGTAATTAGAACCGCAGGAGACCGCAACAAGATTTCGTTCCAACTTCCGACTACCCGGATGCAATGCGAATGCAGCGAGTTTTTAGACAGCGCTGGATCCGACAATATCGCCGGCCATATGTGGTTAGCCTGTATTCCGTACACTACCTGTAATAACGGCGAGCATTTCTGTCTCAGGGAGTCGGTGCCTCGGCCGTGCAATAGGTTATATCCAAGTTCCAACTCTCGATCGAAAAATGCTACCTACTTACTACATATGTATATGCTCTAAGCTGTCTAAGCTCCAAGCCCAAGTGCTTAGGGCCCCGAATATGTCGGTTGCCCGGATGCTGTTGGTGAGTAGGCACCTCATGATTCAGGGACTGTATTGCTGGCCCCATGGATAGCTAATCATGATGACAGCCTCTGACTCTGTATCCCATCGATCAAGCTTGATTCCCGTTGGCCTTCCTCTAGTTCAAGGTGAAAGACTCAAGACGCTACTGTACTTTATACAGATAGATAGAGGTCTTTCTGAATTCCGTAGATAAAGCAAAAAAGAGAATAAGGTGCTATCTACAAGAGTGTCTTGACAAAATTGTCAGTGATAATGCCACTACGCATCGGACTGCGGAATGATACCAAAGGACCATCTCAGGCTGAAAATGGCACTCCTCTGCGTAATCAGGCGTTTGGGATGGTATGGGGAACCTGTTGGTCATAAAGGCAATGGGCGAACTGAATCAGTATCTAGCGGCACAAAAATTCTGAAAACAGCATGTGCACGCAAAGAGTGATTGGATGAAGCATCCCGCTCTCGGGGGGCTGTTCCCAGGAAAGGAGCTGGCAATACCATGAATCCTCTCGAGGCTAGACGTCAAACTCTGACAAGTAGAACGTGATGTCACCTGCTTAACTAGCTAGCCAGTCAAGAGAGTGATTAAAGGCGCTGTTGTGCGACTTTGTTACAATGTTGACGGTTTCGATATCTGCTTCATAATGCAGGGTCACCACAAGTTGTCTTGTGACATCTCCTTCTCGCCTGTGCCTCGGGGCTGCATCTTCCTTTAAGGCGCCGCTTGCTGAGGCCTTGGGGTATAGAGCACGATGTTATATTAAATCGGCATTGGTTTTACATATTGTAACTCGCTGCGGCACTTGAGGCAAGTAACGTCCCGTTCTTGCCGCGTGGTCACGGACTTCGCGGGGATCGCGAAAGGGATAGGCATGTGTTCCGCAAACCGAAAATCCGATGATTCGCCGACATTTGGTAGGCAACGAGGGTCAAGGCGCATGGAAATGTTCGTTGCTGTGTTCACAAGTATCGATTGTTAGTCTTTCGCTCCCGAATAAAACGAGTGACGAGTTAGGAGACTTTCTTGCCCCGGATTAGTGGTACCTCGCTGGCGTTTTTCCTTCTGGGGTCATTTCGTTCTTCTGACAGTTTGAAGCGAAGACATTCTGCTCTGGCCGTGCTCGCGCTTCATCTAAGGAATGCACTTGCTGACCCTGTTGGCGTATTGCAGATTTCCGTGCTGTCTATGGCTAGGTATCATCTTTGTGGATGAATTCTACAGGCTAGTCTATCTCGTAGCCAAAGGACGCCCGCAAGATGTACGATGAAGCATAGTGAGCGGACGGGCGCGGAGATACCCCTTTAGGGGGATGACGGGGTAATCCCGGACGGAGTCTTTTTCCCTATGCAACCACGTAGCTGTGTGATTACTGAAGATATTGTGATTCTGGCGGTGTCGCCTGCTACGCTCATCGATGTGTATGACGGGGAGTGTCTTTGTTGTCAAAAGTAAGGGGCATGTTATGTTAAACTACAGTTCAAGAAAGATGTTGAGGATATATGGAGAGACAATACCTACATATTCTCACTCGCGAGCTTTTAGTCCACTGATATTAGTCCGTGAATGAGGCTCTCGATTATGTTGGAACCGGCTCTATCATATGATGCTGTGTATATTAGAAACAAGTCTTTGATTTCGAAGGCGACCTCAAACTGCTATGGTGGTGGACGTAGGGATATTTCATGAATCAGAGGTTGTTGCCGCCGCCGCCCAGCGCACTACTAACATGGCTACGCACGTATGGATGAATTTGGAGCATCTCTTCGCGTCGCCCCCGGATTAGTTTGGAAATTGTAGAGATACTCTCTACTGAGACGATTAGTGTGCTAAAGCAAACCGGCTTCCAAGATCGAATTCAGGCCAGAGACAGGTTGTTCGCCTCGCCTCAGGGCTGCAAGCAAGGGATGCCCATCGGCTTGCTATTCAATACGGGAAGGGGGCTTTACTACGTTGTCAATTAAACTCCCTTGATACTAAGTACGGTATCATGGCGGCTGAGGAGAAGGGGTTTGAAAGTGATCGCGGTAAGGGTGTTGGAATGTAAATCAATCCGAAAGACACGTTGTGTTTCCTGCCACGTTTTTGTATGTCTCAGTGGCGGCTGCGCAATCACCGTCCCACCAAGCGGGTGTCTCTGAACCGCGACATCTTGACGGATATTTTAGCCGCTCCGTGAAGCTTGTGTTTGACTACCTACACTTACAAGTTCCGGTAAACGGTTTTCTGTAAACAAAAACATCGCCTATTTTCTAGTATACAGCCAACGTCTTTACAGATTGAGAAATGCAGAGCGTCTCTCGCTCGCGGGCCACCACTAATCATCTTAGCTTTTCCTGCCGATGCCAACGGGCATAACGCGACAGCGCCAACGAGTGATAGGATAGGACAATGGCGGCACATTTAGCCTAGCATATTGTGATGACGGGGGCGAAAGCGTCACAGTTCTGACCCTCACCAGAGCCACAGATATAACAGAATTGGCCGATCGAATCGTTATGTGGTGTCACTGCTGCCGAATTCAGATAATTACTGGTGTGTAGTAAGAATGCCGGCTCGAGTAACTATCTACCTATGTCAATATCGGTATCAGTTGTGCGGTACGATGAAAGACGATTGTTCTCAAGCGTGCCGCCACCGTTCCGGAACCAGTAACTCGGTATGTAGCCGAACCCCTCCGCGGGAGGGCGATGCTGGTTGGCGGACGGCTCATGTTTCTCCCTTACCCGCCGGAGTCTGGACGAATCGGTTGGTTAATATGGTGGAGTCCCACGTTGATGGCCTCGACGGCGGGAGCAATGCAGCAATGCTGGCCTGTTCACTGCATGTGCGGCGACTCAGATCGAGCGCTTAACGTGACGGCGCGTACGATGCGCTGTGGAGATGTCATCCATAATGGACTGGACGGTATAAGTATTCACTCCATTGGTCGGCCCGCTGTATCTGTCGGCCACCGAGGGTGCTGCTCGCCTATAACCAGCCCCTGTCAATTCCTGTCGATGTGCTCGAGTGGGTTGTATGGCCGATGGGTGCAGTGGCCCGAACAGTGATTACCTACGTAGTATAGCAAAAGTCATCGCATAACTAGATAATAGGCAGTCCGTGATTATTATTAATGGTTCAACTCGCCACTTCCGTATGTAGCAGGCGTGTATCGTGGTCGCGTACGTAATTACAAGAGTAAGATTACGATGCACGAAAACAGCCGTCGACAGGCCGCGACTCGCCAGCGGCTGCTTGATTGACGAGAGGCGCTCACCATGGGGGCCACTGACATTGCCGCATGCGGAGTCGTTTACCTTACGCGCCATCATGGCTAGCGCATTTGGGGCATAGCCTGCATAATAGAGTTCCACTGGTGCAAGTGCAATGCAACGCCACGGCTCTGCTGGCCCCGCTATTTCTCGCGAAGGAGGTGCCTCTCTATAGGCCATTATTCCCCCCCTTTTCCCGCTGAAGGCCCTGAGAGCAACCTGAAGCGTACCTGAAATGTACCTGCATCCCCCTCGCGGCACTGGCACTGGCCCCTCCCCTGCGGTTCGCTACGCCAATGTACCCGATACACCGATCGGTACGTATCCGTATCGTGGCTTGACTGTCCTGACGCTGCGAGGCGGCACATTCGAGCAGAATCCACTCAACCGAGATCCTTTTCCCCTTCCGCGACTTCGTGCAAATGCATCTTACAGCTCCTCGTCGAGGTACCCGGTACCCACGAAAAGCCCTGGGCACACTATACAGGCTTTGCCTACCTATCCAGCATAGCGTGGGCACTATTATTATTATAGTTGGATTTCATTTCGCTTTTCATTTCCAGGTCTCTCTCACGCTATGCGGCAGAGTGCTCACGTTCCAGACCGAAAGGTGTACTGAGTAGCTACCTGCCTGCCTTACTCAGTACTCAGTAGACAAGGGAGAGAGGGAGGCTATCCAGAAAGAGAGCAGCGGAGAGAAAGAGAAAGACATACCGACCTGGCGGTACTGCCCACTACGGGAAAGGAGGTATGTCAGCCAATAGACCTCTGCAACCGTCGCCCCCCATGGCGACGACCACCGACCATCAACGCCAGACCCCGACTCAAACTCAAACTCAACACCAACGCTACCCGTCGCTGTCGGCTCTTTCTGAGACTTCCAGCACTTCGACTCACATTTCCTCCTTCCCATTCCCGCTTCCCTCCTCCTTCCGACCCCACCCTGCGGCGGCGGCGGCCGACCATCCGTTGCCCCTGAGCCCTCCCGCACCATCTCCTGGTTCTGTTTCGTCGAGTCCTCGCGGCACAAAGGACTCTGCCGTCAAAGGCCGCACTTCCGTCTCGGCAGCTCAGCCGATTCGACGCAAGCCGCTGTCCTCCACCGCCTCATCCATTGCCACGCGCTATTCCTCGGGCGAGTATCTGGCCACCATTGCGAAGAGCCTGCCGCAGCCCGAGCCAAGTTTTGACCGCGCTTTCTCTGTCGACAGCCCGACCGTTTACGAGTTCCCGCAACTGCCAGTCGGGTCCATGTCTCGGAGCTCCCACTGGGAATCCACGGCAGAACCACCAACGCCAGTCACAAGTGACGTCGTCCTACCGGTCCACCGCGACCGCGACGGGGGGTGAGTCAAATGTCTCAATCAATTGATCTATCTACAATCCAATCAGGAAACCCTCGGAGAAGGAGAACCGAAATGCTAATCTATTCGATCCTGACCAGGAAACCTCCCGAAAATCAGCAGCCTGTTTCCTTTGTTCCAGTGAACGGCAGCCCAGCCGCCGGACCGGCTGAAGCCAACGCTCCAGGTTCTAGAGACAGTGACCCTACAAGCCGCCAGGTAGTGTCGTCACATCCCGACGCCCAGACCTTGTATGACGATTTATTCCCCGACGAGGACGAAGATCCCCTGAGCGATAACATCTTGGACGGTTATAACTCTGACTCGTCCAATAATACTAATTCTAGTCCTATTAATGATAATACTATGCCTCCGCACATCTCACGGAAACACCTACCACAGCACTTAAACTTCAAATCTGACGAAGTCTCTCGAGGTTCCACAACTAGTAACGACTCCAAGACAGCAAATACGGACAAACCCCTTCCCAGATCTCCAGGCTCCTCTAGGTTCGGCTCACTTTTTGGTTGGACATCGTCACCCACCACCGAACTCTCAGAGAAACCCTCTCCAACTCCCTCGCCCTTCAATTTCCCAAAGTCTGGTAGTCAACCAGATGCATCCCCAATTACTACGGCCGGACCACAATCATCATTCGAAGCTACCAAGGCAGATTTCAGCACATCCGACTCACTGGAATATTGCGAATCGTACCTGGTTACTCCATCCGCCCGTTTACTTGAGCCCGCAGAGATCGGCGAAATGGAAGACGAGTTGAAAGCTATATCGTCCGAATTGGCTGCGTCCATTCGGCGCGAATTGGATTTGGAAGACCTGGTGGACAGACTGCAGGCAGAAAAAGACAATACCGCGGCAACTGGGAATAAGAGAACTAGTGACTACTACTCAGACTCAGGGTACAGCTCGGCCAAATTTAGCGAATATGACCAATCGAGAGAAGAGGTTGAAAAGATTCAGCGGAGATCAGAGCAGGAAAAGGCTCAGCTTAGACTTGAGCTCACGACTAAACTTCAAGATGAGCGGCTAAGAAGGCAAAAAATGGATGAGCAAATCAAAGATTTGTCAACAAAGGCATCACAGATTGATATTGCCACGATAAGTGGGGCCGATGCGAGTAATCGTGTAAAAGAACTGGAGGCGGCCTGTGAGACTTTGCGAAGAAAGCTCTCTGAAGAGCGGCAAGTCAAAGATAACTTCGAGGACTTGCTTTCCGCACTCAGGGGCGAGCTACACGATACTTCGAATGAGCGAGACAATTTACGGGACGAAATCGTCCCTCAGCTTCGAGCTCGCGTTGATGGCCTCGAGAACCAGGCTGCCGAGCTGGAGAAGATGACTTACGAGTCTACCAAGATGCAGCAAGAGCTCTATAGCCTCAGAACTGAAAACTCTAATCTGAAGCAGTTCCAGATGGACAGCATCTCGGAGGAAGGTGGAACAGTAAGCGCGCCGCTTTCTCGTTCCAATTCCGTCGGTGGGTCGCGTTCGTCGTTCAGGCCCCAACGGCCGCCATCACTTGTCTCCTGGTCCAAAACGGTGAAGACGTCAGAGTCTCGTGACCAGCTTTCGGAACGCCTGAAGGATGTTGAACAACAGCGCGATGCCTTACACCGTGCCCTCAAAAGCCTACTTGAGAGACAGGAGCATCAGACCCGCGAAAACCAGAAGAAGATTACGTATCTTGAAATGGAGCGCGATCGACTCCTGACCTCGTCGCCGCAAAAGGCCGGTTTCCAGAAAGAAATTAGTAATCTCCGAGCTGAAATCACCGTACTGCGCCGGAGGGCTGAAGAGGCTCTAGATCAGAAGTGGCAGGTTGAGAAGGGCCTGGCCGGTTTGAAAATGGATCTTGACAAGGCAGAACAAGAAGTTGGGTATCTTCGTAAACTGCTCGAGGAGAAGGATATCCTTATACCGCCAGCGTTTGCGCGTTTAAGTGGCGGTAACGACCATTTTGCTGAACCGGTAACCTCGCAGTCTTTGATGGAGGCATATTATGATCTGCAGAAGGCCTATGCAGATTCTCTCCAACGTATTAAAAACTTAGAAGCTGGCGCTACGAATGACGAGAAAATCCGGACGGCCATGCAACAATTGGAGGCCGCATTATCTTCGGTTGTTTCGGAGCGTGATTTTGCCCAGCATGAAGCAGAATCCTACAAAGAGCAGCTCACCGCTCTCAAAGCCGGCGAACAAGCCTATCTTGAATCAGAAAAAGCCCTAGCGGATGAGCTTCAGGAGTCAGCCCGCCGCGTTGAGGAGTTAGCCTTACAAGTTCAACAACAACTTTCCACGAACCAACAATTACGGACAAGGATCACAGATACTATAACGCGCGGCGACGCAGCCCAGAAGGCCAACGCAGAACGAATTACATCCATGCAGGCACATCTGCGATCTCTAGAGGAGAAATTGGAAGCAGCACAGGCGGCATCGGAAGACAGAGTGACTGTTCATGAGGAAGAGGCGCTGGCTCTTAAGGAGGGCCAGAATGTACAACTTATTAGACGTCGTGATGGTCCCCGCACAGCTCGCACCTTTCCTTCCAAGTCCGGCCTATCACCCCTGTTCACAGCTCCAGGTGCATTGACACCCCGTCTCAGTATTACGCGTTCTGGGCCGGCGATGAATGTATTCGAGGAGACTCAGATCGACCACCTAAAGGCGCGCGTGGCAGAGTTGGAGAATGCGCTGATGGATGCGGACGCCGAAATGCAGCAAGTCGTCGCGCGCATGAATACCGCGCAAATCGAGGTTCTGCACCTGCAGGAGGAGCGCGAGGCTGCTGTTGATCGAACACGAAAACTAGAAAAAGAATTACAGGCAGAACGAGTCAAAGTCTTCGAGGGACGGTTCAAGACTCTTCAGTCATAAGGTGAATGCTTGCTGAATCCGCTATGAAGCCACCACGGATGGCGCATAGTTTTGCATGTTTGATTTGAGCATTTGCGAGCGTTTGCAAGGGGGTCTCTTTTTGGCTTAGGACGACGGACGTTGTCTCTAGGTTACTGTGCGGTGTTGGCATATCAGTATCCTGGCTGTACTTTATTAACATCATTGTACATTGTCTTGCGTCATGGTACGAGAAGGATTTATTGACCTTTGTATGCCTAATGTCTTACACCTTAGCACTTATTTGTACTTATATTTGGGGTTTGGGAGAACGGTCGGGACGACCGCATATGAAGATACCTTAAGGAGAGAGAAGAGCGCCCATAAACCTAACAGTACTCAGAGAGGTGCCGGGGCGTTACCACGGCTTGCCCACAGCAATATACTAGTAGTTGAATCAGAATGATGTGTGTGTATCGGCTTCCCTTTGTCGAATTTAGCCCGAGCCTCGTCAACGGGTTACGCGGGCGGTTAAGGTTGGGAGTTACTTGGATAGCTTGAAGTTTTTATGTATAGACATTTCTACCTATCCGCGCTGACGTAGCATGTTGATATTCGCCCTTCGTTGCGATACACTTACGCAGTAATTATGTCGGCAGCGTCTATTCGGAAACCGGGCATTGTAGCTAGTAACACTGCCGTCTGGATGTCATGTATTGAATTTTCTCCGCATGTGATACGCGACGTTACTCTATTCTAGCTGACTGAGACTGGCTTTGTCTTGGGGGAATTCTACTATGGGGGATTGTCTATGAGATGTAGGATATCCTGCAGATGTACGAAGAGGTCACCGTCGTGCTGGGTAATACATGTACTTTTCTGTGTTGATCTTTTGGTATTGTCCGGACGATGATGATGTTTTGTGGCTTCGAGGGCTGGACAGACAAGTTCCACCAGGGGTTGAAAAAAGGAATATACTGCTGAGTATGTAAGACGTATACATCATAGGCTGAGAGACAATGACGAAGTTCATATGTGTCGGTGACAACGGTTGCGTCTGTCTTCCCCGCCAGAGCCGGGGATGGAATTCGGAATAGGGGATATGCAAGATGACAACGGGTCGGATGCTGTATCACTACCAACGGCGTCTGTACCTGGTAATGCCACCTCGAAATGTGGCCCCTTTTGCGCCCTGGCCGTTCGCTGCTGTTCGATAAGTCACAAGCATTCGCATAATTGCGCGTCTTGTGACGCCGCCCAAGCCATGGGGCTGAACATGATGTAACGACGCAGAATTTAAGTGGATTGGCGGTTTGTGGATGTCGCCCAAGGGCTGCTCCCGGGGCGGGAAAAGGAAAAGAATGTCTCGGGAAGATGCTAGGCGGGAGAGAAAGTCAAAATTTGGGACCGACGTGCTGACGGACCGTCCCTCTTTTGATCCGGCTTTACCGGCCTAAACCGCCGTCGCTTACAACGTACAAACAAACAACAAGTCGTAGAAAAAGGCTCATCCGCTCATCCTTGGCTCGGTTGCGCTACACAAGAGCAGTATAGGAAATCCGGGCGGAGTCGAGTGACGCGTCGGGGTGAGCATCATAGTGCAGGTAGGAATGATCATCGATTGATCGACGATGAGAGCATCGTCGAATCGATGATGAAAAAAGAAGCGGGCTCACTGCGGCGCCGGCTGTCTAGGGCATCCTTAGTGATCCCTTCTCTTTTCAGAAGTCAGGATTTTTTTCCCTCAACTCAGTGAATGGTCGGGTGACGTGAGAATTATCTATTGTATAGAGCCTGGTCGGTTGCTTACGACCATGGGCGAATCAGAGGACGACTCGACCATACAATTCTCGCGGCGAAGAAGTCCATTAATAAGACATCTGGCGGGAGTAGGCAGCACACAGTATCGCCAACGGTGGGATCGAGGGCTGAGCACGGCTTTTTGCGTTTACGTCGTTGCTATCCATCAGGGCTGATGGATGGGATCGACAAGCGCTGCCTTCCTTGGCATCTTCTGAGTAGGAGGCATTTTTGACTTTCTTTACTCATTAGGTTATTTATCAATATGATTTGGCCAATCCCCCCCTCCCCGAGCATATAACTTCTTCTCTCTTGTTGTGCCATTTTGCAACTCCATATACGCCTGATATCGTACTCCTGCTCACTTGCCCACCGCCCTCAAGTAGGCGACTGCATATATACTTCGTATAATTAAACCCGAATTTTAATCCTTTGAGACCGTAATCCGGAACTATTCCACTCTCGAAATGATGTACAGTCTGAAAGCCCTCTCCATGGCCATCCTTCTGGGTGTGTCTCTGGCCCAGACTACGACTACGACCTCAGGGGGAGCCGGTGCCGACTGCACTCGGTCATATGCCAAGATCCTCGCAGGTGCCCCGACGCCGCCCGCCCAACTCGCGTCCGCCATCACAAGCTTCGCCGGCGGCTTCCGGCAGACCGGGTCGCCGAATGCGAACCCCCTGAGCGAAGCGTGCGAGTTCTCCTCAGGCCTGCCTTCAACGCTGCGCAGCGACTTCGACGCCTACGCCACCAAGGTGATCAGCTACGTAAGCGTCTCGAGCTCTGAGATCGACGCCCTCATCACGAACTGCGTGGCGACCGGCGCCCAGGGCGCCAGTTTGACGTCCATCGTCAACTCGCTCGCCACGCACACGGGTGCGCTGTGCCAGGCTACCGGCATCACCAACGGCACCACGACGGCCACCTCCGCCCCGACGACCACTCAGACTGGTGGTGTGGGTACCGGCACCGCGACCGGCACCACCGCTACCACGTCTCCCGCCACGACTACGGGTCAAACGGGCGCCGGGTCCAAGCCCACCGGTGTTCTCGCTGGTGCGGCTGCGGCCGCGGGCGTCCTGGGCGCAGCGGTCTTATTGTAATGGCAGAAGAGAGACGATGGGAACGAAAAGGAGCTGTAATAATTAAGGCTAGGCGGCACTAAGTAGGAACGTGATAACATGGATTTTGTTTTTTTTCGGCGAACGGGATGTTAATTACGCATGATTAGGGGGGAAAGGGGGGGGGGGGGGGGGGATTTTGGTGACTTACATACAGGAAAGAAAGGGGGTGAGATGGATGGAAACATAGTAAGGCAATACTAGGCAACAAGCAACGTTCCTTGAGAAAAAAAAAACCAAATAATTTGTCGCTTCCGGCTTTACGTATGTTGGACTTGTTGATCGTCTGCAATTATTAATACGAGGGAATCGGAGCCAAAAAAAGGTCGATCCCGCTGTACAGACTATCTTCTACACGTGCTTGGTTGTTTGGGACGGGAACGGAGCCGTTCTTGGCACGCCAAGGCACGAATGGGGCTCTCTGCGCGGGAGGTGATTACTCATTTCAATATGCCATCGTCTGCGTAAAACCTGGCCGAGACAGTCAAACAGCTGCTCTGTATGGCATATTACCTACTTGGATGGGGATATCCTCGTCATTGTAAGCGACGAGATGACAGACCCTTACAATGAAATTCACATCACTCATTGGTTGCGAAACTTGCCATCTTGACCGGCACGACATCTTAAGATTCTAGCATTGGCTATCTCTAAGGCCTGCCTACCTGCCTGCCTTCCTGCCTTCCTGCCCTCCCGCCTAGTCCATGCTTGGGACTTAACGAATGAAACCGGGTATCGTGTTGTAAAATGGTTCACGACCGTGACCACGAAGGGACCTGCTCCCTCGTGGACCATCCTTCGCCCTATTGCTGAGCTGTGAAACTCGCCCGGTAAGTCTCTACTATGTATATATGTGGGAACCCCATGCTTTTTCTATTCAAATAAACGCCCCGGAATGACCGATCCGGATGAAGCCCAAAAAGTTCTGATGCCGTTAAAAAAGATCCGCTGACGCCTGCCATGCAAAAAATGACCGCCAAAGTTGGAAAACCCGGATGCAAGAAAATAGATGCCCGTGTGTGCGACCTTCAAACGCCGAGTGAACGAGATGCTCTCGAGTTTCTTTCAGTTGTGCTGTTGTGGATGAGCTAGTTTTTAAGGACGGCCTTCGGAGGGGCCTGAGTGTTTGCTAATATGGAGGACCTCGCCGATGGTACCGGCGAGGGACCTGACGGTGATGACATATTTGACTTGGCATCGCTGGACTCGCTTGATGAGGGCCACGCCTTTTCGCTTGGCGGTTCGACGAAGCGGTTGGGTGCTATGCGACGGGCGATGTTGGTCCAGTAAAGGGCGATAACAAGTATGAGTCCGAGGAACCCCAGGACGGAAAGGATACTCGCGACAATTGCGACGATAAGGGTGTGTGCGAAATCATCGGCCATGATGGTGTTGTGTATTATACGTATATAGGCGTATGATATTGGATGTGTTGATCTTTTTCTTCGGAAGCAAGCTGACTGTGGACGAGGCACGGAGCGTCGGTGGTCTAGCGGTGATGGAAGATATAGCCAGCAGTAGGCTGCCTTGTTGCTACTCGTCTTTCTCTATTTTTCTCTCCCTTTCTTCTTCTGGCGATTGTAGGATGGGGCGGTTGCTACGGCGAACAAGGACGGCGGCTCCCAAGACCAAGCAATGTTTCAGTCAGGCTTTGAGGACCGAGTGAACAAAGAGAGAAGCTTAGTCTGTACACCAAATTTCACAACCCAACAATTTCAAAGGCCGTCGTCCGTGGACAATGCGGAACGGCTGGCGCCAGTGACAGTTTTATTTATTATAGCGTCGAGCCGGGCTTAGGTGTGCATTTCTAGCCCCTGGTAGATAATGTATGTCATCCGGAATACCCGGATGCCGTCAATGACATAGTTACATGCACGCTCTTTGGAATGGCCGGGCTCTGCCAGACAATCAGCTACTATAGCGCCGTATACCGGGTTAGGTTAGCGGTTAATTTGCGGCAAATATACTGCTTATCTGACTAAGCCGCTAGAAAAGGCTAGGAGAATT
>MU279878.1:57120-76548 GCA_022385655.1 Xylaria intraflava | reverse complement strand
TGGGACGCCATTTCGGCGACGTTCGCCGAGCAATTAGGTAAGGGTAGGAGAGTCGGTATTCCGCGTTGGTCAGCGCCAACGTACGGATTGCTTTGGACCGACGAGAGGGGTGATGGAAGACGGCGCCGGTCTGTGCCTGGCAGCCGTAAGATGCTTCGTTTTATGTCACGGCGAAGATACGCGAGAATACGGGGTCGAGCCAGCCGTACGGTATTCCTCTATATAACTAGCAAAACGAAGCATAAGGAAGGAAGGAATAGAATACAGGAATCGCGCGGTCCTCCGCGAATATATAGGGTGCCCTTCCGGCTATTCCGGCTTCTCTTCCTCGTGCGGTGGGTCGCGAGGGCGGTGTGCGTAGCCCGTCGCTTAGGTTGACGTGGCAACGGCCGCGGAGGTCTGCGATGGCCGTGACACGTAGAATAGTTTAGCGTAATCCTCCAGGCCCCTCTTCGGAATGACCGTCAGATCCCGGTTGAATTCGATAAGGGTGATCATCTGGCTGGCCCAGTCAGGAGCGTACTTGTGACCAACTGCGTGCAGAAAGTCCTTCGTCCCAAGGGGTTCCATGATCTCCGCGCTGTTATGGGCCTTGCAGTGAAGGTAGGCACTCTGCCAACGGCTATACCAGGTGTCTGGCTTCATGTTCCCAGTCTTGGCCATAGCAAGCACCTGTTTGTATTCTTCTGCGATGTAGGCTTTGGTGGTGTCATCCGAAGGGGCTAAGTTGTTGCGAAGCTCACGAACGAGCGCCTGAAGGGTAGTCTGACCTCGGATAGCTAGGTTAGAAGTGGCCGGCTCAAGTTGTCCTGCCGCCACCGTCTTCATAACCCAGTTGTAGACTAGGTTGTAGCGATTCGTGATTCCTGCAGCCTCTGAAGCCTCTTTACTGAAGGCTGTTCGAAGTTGTTTGTATTTGTTGTTGAACTCTTCTTCATCGATAGGAGGCTCTTCGTAAACTGGTGCTGGCCCGCGGGTGGATTCTGGTGCTCTGGCCCATTTCTCCAGGGAGTCCTTGAAAGCCTTTTTGGACTTCTTCAGAAGCGCCTCTTTAGTAGAGGCCTTGATAGGAGGGGCGGAGATGATGGGCTCAACGTCTTCCGCGTCAGGGTCGATAAGGTACCACACTTCCTGGTTGGTAGCGTGGAATTGGAGCTGCTCGAACCATTTGAGCCAGTCGTAAGAGTCCTTCAGAGAGGTATCGGTAGGGAAGTCCACCTTTGTAGACATGATGGGCAATGGGTGATAACGGAGAGTATAGAATAGAAAGAATCTAACTACGGTCTTGGAAGAGGTTCCGGCTTATGGGCAAGCCGGGCTCATAACTCTCACGGAGGTCGCGAGAGGTCTTCGGAAGATGGTGATAGCCGGAAACAAGTAAGCACCGTAGGGGCAGTTAGAAATAGGTAGAATTGACGTTCTATATTCCTCTGAAGAGTAGAAGTCTCCGTAAAGGTCTACGGAGAGAAACTACTCTTCTTATAGACCTTCCGGAGTACGTACCACTGCCGGAATGGGTGGAGGAGAGTGCTATATACAGGGTTTTCTATAGTAGTGGCGCACGTGACTCCCTTTCACGTGCTCACCGTACAAACAGTGTGATCAGTACTATCTACACGATGAGGGGCCACTTCCGTGACACTATACACAGCCATGTTGTATTCCACATGAGAAGGCCATGGTGAGTAAGTATCGCCGCATCGGTAGAGAAGAGGAGAAGAACCACTGCAAAGATAGGTACTGTCCAACAAGGTAGGCTCCCAATACAGCTACGGACCGTAGCTCTATTATTCTACGGAGCCCGAAAGTCCGCGCGGCTTGGAAGCCATCAAGGTGTCTCCCCTCATCCACCTGGCCAACAGTAGGGCTCCAGGCTAGTCGGGTATATAAGATGCACACTTCGCGTGCAGTAAGAGGCAGCCTCCCCCCAACGTGCCTAATCACTTGTGAAGCCGGTAGTGTTCCATTCAAAGACGTATCTAGGCGGCTATGGATGCAAGCATCCTCGAACCCTCGAAACCAGCGAGGATTTCGGCAGACCTACACGCACCGGCTACCCTTAGCGACACAGATAACAAGCGTGCTCTGCAACATGGGCCGTTTGGGAAATAGAGGCTGTGTGTTCACCGAAGCCTACCTACAACCGTTCTGTGTGTAGTCCGGGGTGACAAACACCACTTCAGCAAGCAGCGCATGCCACTGGACCTAGGGGCACACGACCCATACGACCCAAGACTGGGCGGTCACCCAGGTGAAGGTGCTTCTTCTCGCGCGTTGGGGCATGCCGCCGTGGCCTAGTAAAACCGCCTCGAGTCGAGATTGCGGGTTTACACCTAGCTTCCGGTGACTGCGCGGCGTTTATACCGGGCTCATACGACGCCTCAAGGAGACGGATCGGCCAAGCACAAAACCCATACCGCCGGGTTGATTACCACTCATTTGAAAGCCCGGCGTCTACATTGGTACCCGCGCTTCTATGGAACTTGAGTACCATCAATTCCGATGCAATTAAGTAAGTCGTCTTTTCATATAACTCTGGAGAACAATTATGCTCAAACCCGCCTCTCTATGTAAAAAACGTGTCTAGTTAGTCATTAACTTGAGTTTTCTGTGCTAGTCAATCGGTTTCCAATTCCTCGCCGTACATGACACCCAGCGATAGTCAACCCGTCGCAGTAGCAGACACGGATTAATGCGATACGGATTCCTCAGCTTTAACGCTTCGATTACCCTACGGTCCCTACCTGCTGTGTATGGATCAAGATAAATTCAAGAGAATACGATGTCCGGAAAAAGTTGCGTTCTACGATAAAAAGTCTCAGGCCCATGAGGAGGTAAAAAAACGCCATGTGTTCTATTTGCTGAAACCAATTGCCATTACACTAACATGAACATCTCAAGACACATAAACTCATAAAATATTAACAATGCCCCTTTTCCTCGTTGTCAACCCGTCCCTTTTTACATCATAAGAACGGCCCTGAATCTGACCTTTCCAGTTGCGCAGGCCTCCATCGCCTTGCCTACATCGGCAAGCGGGAACTTCTCAACCAGGCACTTAACACCGTGGGTCTGAGCAAACTGGATGGCCTCCTCGGAATCCAGGGCGTTACCGCTTAGCCAGCCCTCAACTGAACAACCCTTCATAACAAGGGCTGCAGTGTCGAACTCAACGCCGCCAACGGGAGCCAACATAATCAGCTTGCCACGGGGTTGTAGACCTCCGACTAACGGGCTAATAGCCTTCGGGTTGGGGGCAGTTGAAACAATCATGGCAGCACCGCCCAGCTCTTGCAGCTTCTTGACAGGGTCGTCAACGGTGGTGTCAATGTACTCGTGGGCACCGAGCTCGAATGCAAAGTCTCGCTTGGCGCTTCCTGAGCTGATGGCGGCGACGCGGTAACCCATCTTGCTGGCGTATTGGACTGCCAGGTGACCGAGGCCACCGAGTCCCTGAATGGCGACCAGGTTTCCCTGCTCTACGTGGTGCTTGCGGATAGCGTTAAAAGTGGTCACACCAGCGCAAAGGAGCGGAGCGGCCTGGGCAGGGTCCAATTCCTTTGGTACACGGGATACGGCCTCGGCGCGGAGGATGACGTACTCGGCGAAACCGCCATCGAAGTGAACACCGTTGAACTTCTCGTTCTCACACATCTGGAACTGTCCTCGGCTGCAAGATCTGCAGGTACCATCGTGGCCTGCGATATTGGGTCAGAAAACGATCATTATCTCGAATCGTGGGACTTACCTCCGTGCCAGGCTCCTCCGACTCGGTCGCCGTTCGAATATTTGGTTACATCCTCACCGACGGCAACGACGTCACCGACAATCTCGTGGCCAGTGACACGAGGGAAGAAATCGCCGAAACCGCCGGAAGCAATGAACAAGTCTGTGTGGCAAACACCGCAAGCAATAACCTTGACAAGGACTTCGTTACGGCCGGGCTTCTTTAGGGGGACTTCCTTGACGACAAGGGGCTCGCCGCCCTTGACGATGACGGCAGCCTTGTAGGATGTTGGGAGTTGAGACATGATGAAAAGTGAGGATGAAGCTTGTATGCTGTCTTGTGTCTGGTTTGAGTGATTGGTTGAGAGAATGGTTGAGAGGCGTTGGAACTGTGGTCTTGGTGGAATTGGATGCTGATCTATAGACTTGGAGGAAAGTTTGATGCCAAGGTCATGGCCATACGCATATATATACTTATATGTGTATGCGCAGATGTTTCCCTACGCATGCCGAGGTGTTTGAGGCAATGTCCTGGAAATCAACTAAGTGATGCATCATTCGTTGATCACTAATCTCGAGGCCGTCATACTTAGTAATCTTGGCTCCAAGAGACGGGGCATACAAGCCTAAACATGCCTACGCGGATAGTTCAGCCTAGAGTTGAAGCCAAACAGGAGGAACGATGAAATCTGGTTGGCTGCAAATGGGCAACGGTGCGGCCGGTTGGCCGAGGCGACTTTTCCCATGGGCAGCGCGCTACTACCAGTGTAGCAACGACATAACAAAGTCGGCGCGATCTCGATACTAAGGCCCAGCTGATCGGGCGCATCTAGCGCATAGTGAGTCCGGCCGGAGGCAGCCCGACTTACACTAACTCGCTTTAGAAAACCAACCTAGCTCTCTAACGCTGGCTTGTTCTAATCGCGAAACAGAGATTCCAAAGATCATTATAAATGCCACGAACCTGATCGAAATCGCTAGGCATGAAACTCCGCTGTTCCGACCTCTCGCGGACGGGCTTGTGTCTCCAGAAGCTTTGTCCTCCCCCCCTTTTCTTCAATCTCGGCGATTAGTCATTTGGCCGATTCATCGATCCAGCTTCGCAGACCCGTGGCCGGGGAACGATTCGCGACGGAACAGAACACAGCAGGTAAACAACTTGGTTTGGAGGAATTAGCATTGGTGTCCCACCAGCCATCATTATTCATCATTATTCATCATTAATCATGAGAGACCAATTGATTCTTCGTGTGGCACCACTCTTGATCCATCAGGCCGCCCGCTCGCCTTTGTCATTGGAGGAAAACGAGCTACGCTGCCGTTTTGCTATTGTTGGAACCAGAGCGAGTCAGTGTCCAATATCTGTATATATCAATCTCGTCACGGTCACACGGGTTTGCTATAAAGGTATGCGTAATGTGACGAAAGATACGACGGGTCTGTCGACAACTTGCTCAGGATCGGCTGGTCCATTATTGACCAGCTTACTCGTTTAATCCAGCGGCTTTGTGCGAAGTATGGCATGGCGACTTTCATATTGCTGCTGGAAACGCCTGATATCTCTATGCGGAGTATTCGAGCGAGGACTCCTCGCATGGTGCAATATTCCCCCTCTTGGTAATGGCCAGGCCAAGGAGCTTGCGTCACTCTCGGCTACCTATAGTTGCTTAGAGTCAAGTATGACCAGGCGCGGTTTAACCAGTGTATCAAGCATCATCGTGGGAGGCTACGAGGTCCAAACTGCCATAGCGACGCTACGCCATGCCGATGTGTTGCTTACACATCAGTACGGGGTATAGAACGAATTATATACGGTGAAATTGACGTAAAACTGGTTAATCTAAGGTCCTATGCGTTGGCAAATCAAGTAGGTAGTGTATATCCAATCCCATTCCAATACTTATACTAGGTAGAAGCCATGGATATCGGCAGGCAATGATCCGCACTATCTACCTAGATTTTTCCTCTGGGTATTGCGGCTTGCCAATTAGTAATACCGAGGCCCAGGCCCAGAATTAACCAGCTTTATACAAGCCACTGCCAATCGACCATCCGACCTAGTAAACAGCTCAAGCTCCTTTACCTAGCGGGCGGGGAAGAAGAAATCTTTCGTCATCGCCCCCGGTCGACCCATTCATCGCTAATTTCTCGGTCAATTCGCTAGATAGGTAGGCTCCCCGGGAATGTTCGACCCGTACGCTTGGCCTACCTAGCGTATTGCCGCTACCGCCGTGCCGCCAGCGCCAACCCCCCCCCCCCCCCCCCGTCGCGAAGGCCGGCGGTCTGGTAGTTAAGAGGTCCCAAGGGCGTTTCAATGAGTCTGACTATTCGCACCAGAATGTTTTGCTATTGGCCCCCGGAACGTAGTGCCGCTGATTAATGGATTTGTCACCTATCTAGGTATTCCATCGTGCTCAGCTATATAGTGTGGGAGTTGTCGCTCGCCTATAAGTCCCTGTCCGTATGTCTGGGCAGACTGGGTGGCTGGGCAATAACAGGGTCGCGGCATTGTACGCCTGCGCCGATTTGTTGCTAGCAAGATTGGTAGGATTGTCTAACTATGAGAGAGGGGTTCGACAAGCTATTCTGATCTACATAGTACGCTGGAAGTGACACTGAACTGCCTCGGCCTGTTATAGATAGGTAGGTAGGAAGTTTGGATTTACTACTAGGTAGTCTTGTTGATATAGGACGTAGATGATTAATCAATTGTCCGGTAGTTATGGGGTCCCGGTGCATATATACCGTGAAGCTTCTTGGTGTGAATAGTAAACCTCATTTTAGTCTAAAACTGAGGGCGACAATCCGTCTCCACGCCGGGGTTCCGTGGATTTCCACGACACGGCCTCGAAATCAAACAATAGGGACCGAGGCTCCACAAAGCTCTTTTCCAGAAGCCCCAATTCCTCGAGTCTCCGCTACCTCGAACTAAACCTACGCCGCGCTATCATGGTGAAGTCTAGTAGAGTATAGTCCGGTATCGTCCAATGCCGCCCACCCGGCCTATAAAGCTGCCACAATAAGGGACCGCAAGAGCGTTAATCCTGTTTTACAGTTCGGATGGATGGAAACGCTGAGTGGTCGGGCTTGATATAGAATACTCACATAAAATATGTAGGTAGTATAGTATGAAAGGCTAGCCCGCACCGCCGGCCGGTTGATTACTCAATGTCGGCGCCTACGTAATTAGTAATGTAAAGCCGCATACTTCGAAGTTCCGGCCTTCTTTAGCCTACCCGCTCTATTTCCTAATAGCATAGGCAGAACTTATATTACGTAGGTACGTCGGTACGTAGTGAATTGGCACGGCGGAGGCATGAGGAATTGATACAGAGAGGTATGGCCCTATAGAGGCATGCTTTCCCCGCGCCTCGTATTGACTCCAATAACAAGTATAACGGCGGTGACACTCAGTCATATATACCTACGTCCTATATGCTCGTGACAGATATCCCTACGTACTGCAACTATCTAGGCGGCGTGTACGGAATACAGACAAAGACGACTTGTAACTCTGCCTCGTGCCTTAAGGGGCTGGTGTATTCTACGATGAGTTTGATATCATACGTTTGTATGCGAGCATTAACTTGAACGCTGTTATAACGTGTATTGACGAGACCGGGAAACAATACGATACCTAAAGGTGTCTTGAATGTGTACGTTCACGTATGGGTATACCTATATGGGTGTCGCAATTAGAGAGATTCTCTATACGGAATACAAGACAACTACATATGAAGTGATAATTGGTATGCACACGGAATACTAAGTCCCGCGGTCTCATATCGACGGGCGGTACATGAAAGCACAAGTTGCGTTAACAATTACTATTCGGCCTAATAGGAGGATCACGCCTCGGTATCAATTCCCATCGCATATGCTCGCCGCTGGTCCGTGATGTAGGCTGAAGTTTGTTTGAAACGCGTTGCGGGATATTTCATAGTGTTTCCAGAATTCATTATGAAGAGACCTAAATTATGGATGGGGTTTATAATAACACGTCCGAGCGGTTCCAGAGCACACCGGGCGTGACGAGGAGGATTCGCTAGGGCGTAGGTAGTAGACCCTCGGTATCTATATACAATTTGGTCCATTTTGCGGCTACCTGCCGATATTTTTTGCGTGAGGGATTGATTTCTCATAGGACGTGGGTGTTAGGCTCAAAGCGCAGCCTGAGCCGAGCTATCAAATGGACTTCAGCAAGCACATCTTATCACTACCGGGCACCCAGACTGGCGAGTGCTGCCTGCAGCTCTCGCACAGCTGTCGGGACATCTTCGAAATTAAGTGCGGATATCGCCCATTTGGCATGCTTTTGTGCTTGAGCCATAGCCATATCGTCGTAGTTATAGGGGCCCGACTGCCCACTATGACCGCCATATTGCTGTACAGGCGGTGGGGCAGAAGGAACAGGTGCCGCCTTGGGCACCGCCGTTGGTGAATCAGCGGCGTGGTAGTTGTGAGGCGCAGGCGGAGCTTGGGATGGGGTATAATGTTGCTGTGGAGGGATGAAGGGCGCTGGAGGGGCTGGGGGCGCCTGCACCGTTGGTGACGCCGCTAGCTGTTGGGGAGGTGGGTGGTAGAAGTCTCGGGGGGAAGACGGGCTTCCGGGTGGTACATACGCCGCGGATGAAGGAGGTGCTGACGGATGATGTGAGCTTGGGCTTGGAATATCTGGCGGCGGCCCGAGTGCACTATGACCGATAGGCCCCGGGGGTGGCATGTCCGTAGTAGAAGGCAAGTCAAGTGAGGCTTGCTCGGTGTTTGTTGGGGCGTAAGGGAAATAGCTGCTTGGTTCCTGAGATGGTACGTCGGGGGGTGCTATAGGGGAGACCTGATCCGGTATTGGTGCTGTGGGAGGGAGAGGCGAATTTAGAGCCGAGACTGGCGGTGCCGCAGTATTGAGCGAATAGCTTGAATGTGCCGCATGAGAGGCCATTCCTCCGTCGTCGGGGGCGTCTTCAACTGTTGCAGACCTTGGCTGCGCAGGGCTGATCAACTGTGCTTCTGGGAGATTGGAGTCGGGATGTGCAACGCTTTCATCCGGTTTAGGCTCTTCCTGCTTTGGATTCGAATCGTTCGGATCCCTGCCCTCCTTGATGGCCTTAAGTATGCGCGCAGCATTCCACTTGGCATACTTTATTTTTTCCTGGGTTTCGGCATCGGGCTGACCCCAAATATTGACAAGCTGGAAGAACGTGGCAGCTGCTTCGAATGTACTGGCAGTTTGTCTAGATCATCGGTGTCAGTCGCTTCAGATCACACATGGCCGGCTACGATAGAAATAGTACAAAGCCAGGGAAAGGGGCTTACTGTGTGACCTTGTTTGCTTTCAATGGTCGAAGTGCCCGATCGAATGTCTCCTGCGCAAACTGTTCGACGTACGCCTGACCGGCAACATCATCCAATATACTATCGTTATCCGCATGTGTTGTCTTTATCTATATGGGCGCAGCACATTAGTAACTGACGAAGTCCTCCATTTGCTCATAGTATGTTCAAGGAGAGGAAAAGGAAGTTGTACCTCTTCTAGCTTGTCCATGAGGGTTGTAGTGAATCCGAGACATTCTTCGTCGGTATTATGAAGCTGTTTATTCAGGATTTGTTGAACAGCCCAGTAATAGCCTGTACAGACAATGCCAGTTAGTGACTATCTAGTCGGAAAGATCTTCGGAAATGCAGCATACACCAGTAGGCAACGACTGGTCTCGCGTTCTCGAGCTGAGCAGCGCGAACAATAAATGGGGTGATGCCCGCTGGCTTGAGCCCCAACGGGATATTGGCCGCCATCAGCTCGTGATGGGTATGAAAAGAGTAACGATTATCTGCCTACGCGGTCGAGCGCGATTTTCGAGAGCGGTCTTTGGCAATGGTCCCAGGGGCAATTGGGCTTTTCGGAGAGACGTGAGATGCGGATAGAACAAGGTAGAGAGGTTTATCGTCTTGAAAGTATCGCGGCCACCTATCGTTAAGCTGAACCTGTAAAACAACAACCCCGCCGAGGTCATCTGCAGTACGGAATACGTAATGCCTGTAAGGTACCAGCAGAGGGAGCTCGCGCCACACAAAGCATCAGCCACAGTTAACCAGCCACAGAAGGAATTGTTCTTCTACTAACTGGATTTCGTTAGTGCTGAGGAGGTTGGATTTAGGTATTGTTATTTAGTGGACCTTGCAGCCTTCCTACCTTGATCGGCCACTCAGGGGTGACTCCTATAAATATCCCCCTGTCGATTCGTTTGAACAGGTCGGCCGGCCGAGCAATATGGTAAAGGCGTCAATGGTCGAGACTCGAGACAGTACACTACAGTACATAAAGTCCTTATTCAGACGGTATTTCACATCCGAGGGGCAAAGCCGCCAACTTGCTACCTGGTCTTTGCGAAGCCTCGACCAACTTTCCACCGTGGCCTTTTCTCAATAAAACAAACATCGTATCAAGAGCAACAACAGTTCGTGTCGTTGTCTTGCCTTGCCTTGCCGTTACATTTATATAATTATCCTTCGGGTTACAATCGGGAGGACATCCTGTGCTAGTTTCTCGTTCATTGCTCCTATTAATTCTATTCCCGTCTCATAACTGCTTGTGTCTCTCACACCCCAAGATCGTGACTGCGACATAGTGGCAAGGCCGCCATCATGCATTGCTTTAGCCTCAATCCCACTGTCGCTATCGCTGCGGTAGCTTTTCTTTCTGTCCTCCCCTCCGCGCAAGCAGCAGGGCTATATACCAAGAGCTCGCCCGTTCTCCAAGTGGATGCGAAGAGCTATGATCGGCTGATTGCCAAGTCTAACCACACCTCCGTAAGCTACAAGCACCAATTGATTAGATCCGGATATCAGGCATGCAAGCGCCTTGTCGCTAATAACAACAACCTCTTTACGCTAGGTCGTCGAGTTCTATGCGCCATGGTGTGGACACTGCCAAAACCTGAAACCTGCTTACGAGAAGGCCGCCAAGAGCCTTGAAGGTTTGGCCAAGGTCGCCGCTGTCAACTGTGACGAGGATGAGAACAAACAACTATGTGGTGCGATGGGTGTCCAGGGCTTCCCGACCCTCAAGATTGTCCGCCCGGGCAAGAAGAAGGGCGCAAAGCCCGTTGTTGAGGATTATCAGGGGCCTCGATCCACCAAGGCCATCGTCGACGCCGTCGTAGACAAGATCAGCAACCACGTTAAGCGTGTAACCGACAAGGAAATCGATGCGTTCCTCTCAACGAGCAATGAAACAGCTAAGGCCATTCTATTCACCGAGAAGGGTGCAACGAGCGCTTTGTTGCGCAGCTTGGCTATCGACTTCCTCGACGTTATTTCATTCGCGCAAGTTCGGGATAAGGCGTCTGCAGCGGTCGAGATGTTTGGCATCAAGTCCTACCCGACTCTAGTTTTATTGCCTGGTGGAGATAAGAGCGGCTTAGTGTATAACGGGGAGATGAAGAAGCCCGCTATGCTTGAATTCTTGTCACAAGCTGGAGAGCCGAACCCGGATCCAGCACCGTCAAAGTCCAAGGGCGACAAAAAGAAGGGTGAGAATAACGGAAAGGATAAGAAGAACAGCGCGGCCAAAGGTTCGTCTGAAACTAGCTCTACTACGTCTGAAGGAGCCGACGTACCTCCTGCTACAGAATCAGCGCACAAGGTGGCCGAAGTTGCTGCTCCGATACCCGTTATTACATCTAACCAGGCCCTGGTCAATGAATGCCTACATCCCAAGGCCCACATTTGCGTTCTCGCGTTTGTTCCCGCTTCTCACGGTGAGACGGCCGAGAAGGCATTGACTAGCTTGTCCGAGATTGCGCACAAACACACCCAAGCCAACCGCCATCTATTCCCTTTCTTCGAGGTCCACACAGATAACGGGGAGACCGCACCCGTCTTCAAAAGCCTCGGGTTCACCGGCGAAGTCGAATTGGTTGCTGTAAACGCAAAGAGAGGATGGTCGCGGAATTACGGGGGCGATTTCAGCCCTGCGAGCGTAGAGAGTTGGATTGACACCATTCGCATGAATGAGGGCCCCAGAAACAAATTACCGGAGGCAGTTATTGGCGAGGTTGTCCAGGAGTCGGGAACAGCGGAAGGGAAGCCCCAAGCCACTGATGCTACACCCAAGCATGAAGAACTGTAAACAAAAGTCGATGTTAGCGTGAAATGTACAAAACAAAAAGTGATCTGAATTCATGATGCAATCAACATACTGTACTTACCAGCTCACCATCTCCTCTGCACCGTGAGGACCTTGAAGCGTTACTGACTATTATGGTAAGATTCAGCCATAGACTCGGTGAGCCAAGTTCAAACATCTATATCCATCGCCATGCTATCGCCCCTTTCAATCGCACCCCCTTTGACCATGTCGCGTCCTTTCTCGCGGACGACTCGATCTAAGAAGTCACGCATGGCCTTGCACCCATCCGCAGCTGACGCCATCATGCCCTCGAGTCTGCTGATCTGAACACGACTCTCGCACACCAAGACGGAGACCTTGTCTGTAGCGCCCAGTGTAGCTAAAGTTAGGAAGGGCAGCTCCTGTTCCTCCTGGGTGTTCAAGTCGATGAGCGGGTCGGCGCTCTCGTCACTGGCGGATTGCGAGGATGTGCTGCCCGCGGTGCACGCAACGAGGTAGTCGGTCATGGGCACGCCGGAGTCGATGAGGGCTAGCGTCGCGGCGTTGATGAGGGCCGCGAGGAGCGAGCCGTCTTGCGATAGGACGTGGAGCGAAACGATGAGCGTCGAGCGCGGGTAGAGGTTCAGGTGGAGGCTTGCGGCAAAGGCCTTGCCGATTGTCGCTTGGAGCTCTTGAATACGTCTAGTAGTGCAGTGATCGGTGTTGTTAGCTGGATCTCATGTGTGCACGCGTAGGCGAAGGGTAGATCTGGTGACACGGCGATATTTATATATGCGCAGCCCGTCGAAGCTCGTTTGTATATTCGATTGAGACCGGCGGCGGCTTTACCACAGCCAATCTCCCACGCGTATGCGAACAAGCTGAGTTTAGGATTTCCGAGTTCTAGTGTAGACGGGTAGATCCCAGAAGAGAGAACAAAATAAACACGTACTTATCGGTCCTAGCTCTCTTCTTCCGATCGACGCCACTAAAGCCACCCACGACGACACTCACTGCAATGTCGGCGGCGTTGGGGCCGGAAACGGTCGTCGCGGACGTGGCCAGGCCCCGGCGTTTTCCGGCATCCTCGCTGGGACCTGAAATCACGCACATGACTTTCGTGTTGCCCATCTCGAGGTACGAGGACCCATCGGCGGCGGCCTGCGTGCGGATCTGGCCGTGCAGATGGCGCAGGTCGTTCCAGCGACGGCCGTCGACGCGCAGGAGCGCAAGGTCGTAGGTCGAAGTATCGAGCGGCATCGCGTGGTCGAAATGCGCTGCCCGTGTCGCTAGTAATTGCGTTGATCGTAGCGGTGATTTGATTTTATGCTGGGTCACACTTTGGCTGTGTCCGGGTTCAAAGAGTCACGGTTAAAACGTTGTCGTTGGAAACGCACCTGAGGGGAGCTCGTGTGAAGCCCCACTATCTACAATTTGTTTGGTCTCAGTGGAGGCCCGGGCAAAGGGGAACGGAACTTTAGTGGGACACGGTTGCCGGGGCCGGGTTTTCGGGTTTACGGGTTTACTGCTTTCGGCCCTAGCGCAATCGCCGCTTTTGCCCGGGCAGGCTCGGTTTCTTCAAATCGAATACATTCCACTCCTACTTCTCGATCAGCCAAATTGCCCAATGGAGGCCTTTACGACAAGTGGAATGGCCGAGAGATATGGTAGGCTCAGCGGTAGGGTAAGTGGCAAAAGGATAAACAACAGAGTATGATACGACATAGTGAAGTATACCCCTACAAGGCCAGCAGCTAGTACCTACCGTACAACCGTTACCACGCGCTCCAGGTAGCTACCGAAGCGTCTAGATAGGCATTACTAACAGAATGCTTGCAGTTTGCTGATTTCAATGCTCTTGCGGGTGCCAAAAGGTGATAGTTTAAGTATGATACATACATCATGACCATGTATTCTATCTAGACATTCTCATCTACAACTCTCTGGAGATTCATTAGTGCGTAACGTGCAAGTCATGAAATACCAGTACCTATAGTGTGTAAATACATAAGTCACACGGTAAAACGATGAGCCTCCAAGGCGTACTGAGTACTTATGCAACATGCTGTAGTCCCGTAATAGTCAAGGTACCGACTACCTCCATGAACACCAAAATTTCTGCAAACTCCGTACAGTATGAATACTCGGCGGTTACTGTAACCACCCCTACCTGGGCGGTGTCGACAATCCCCTTGTTCGCTCTTCTGCTCAACAGTAATAACTCCCCATCGTCCCCATCCATCTTACGCATATTGGTACTTCCATCTCTTCCTCCTTTACTTGAAGCAGCCTGCGCACAATCACCTCCTACTATTCACCATGGCATTCCAGAGTGTTGCGTTTTAGAGGGTGGCCGCCAATCGCGCGATTAGCATAGTAATCCAACGATGGCACCACCCTCGAGATGCCATGCCCTTATTTTATCATCTAAACAGCTGCCTTGAATACCCGAATACCTGGTTAATTAAACCGACGACACTCCCAGCACCATCGCCCAGCAACGCAGCAATACTGCAACCCCTACTCCGCACAATATCAACCGTCGTGTGACTCCAACCGACACAGGCTTCATCTCCTCGACACCCCCGCCGTCCGAGTCGCGCAGCTTATCGAAGCCACATGAGGCCATCTGCAGAGCCTCCAATACTATATCGCTGAGTATCGCAACGTCCAAGACAATGCGTGGTCGTAAGGCTGGCGTCGGCAGAGCATCGCGTGCTGCCGGTGCTGTCTCTGGCCCTACACAGATTGTATCTGTTGTTCCATCTGCCGTCTCTTCCGCCATACCCACCCCTCTCAGTTCGGCATACCCCTCTACTTATGCTTCTGAGGCCGAGTACGATGTCGACAGAGCGATCGAAAAGCTTCCTCTTGATAAGCTCACCCTTGATTCGGCCACGCCGGGCGAGCCGAAGCCCAAACGAACCAAGCAGCGGCCCTTTCGGTTCTTCGACCTACCCTCCGAATTGCGCCTCAAAGTATATGGCTATCATTTTGCCGGTACGGGACACGTGCTTGACTTAGACCCGGATAATTACAAGCGAATTCATCAGAAGCTGGCTATCCTGCGAACTTGCCGGACCATGTATATGGAAGCATCGTACTACTTTTACAGTACCCATCCGATTCGCATTTTCCCCACCCACCCTGGCCGTTTCTTCAAGACCAAGAAGCCCCTTCTTGCTCGCTTGAAGCCCGGCCAACGGGCGTGCATCAATTCTCTCGAGCTCCGTTTGGGACCCGGGTGGAGCAAGCCACCTCGTGGCTGGGAGGTCAACCCGGCATTGGGCCTCGCGCAATGCGTCAATGTCACGAAGCTGACCGTATTTGTTGAATGCGACCCAGGTAACGATATTTTTAAGGGCTTTCGTCAGCCGGGTGGATTTTACGAGTCCTTTTCCAAGGGGCTGCTCGCCAGCATCCTTGAAGATATGCCATGGGTCGAAAGAATTGAATTCGATGCCTGGCCTAGCGTGAAGAAGTCGGGCGCCCTCATGACTGGCTTGATCGACCTCATTACTTCACGCAACCTGAAGATCACCTGGGGCCTTGAACGTGGCTGGACCGACGCGGAAGAGGTGGAACCACCGCCAGTTGCGCACAATTATGCGCCCCTTGACAGCCTCCTCAATCCCGCTAACAATATCTTGGTGCTAGTATGAAAGGCCAGAGAGGCGCTTGATGAAAGTACTCATGTGTAATCTGAGCCGAACATGCAACATGCGCTAGGATGACGTTTGGCCAAACGTTTCCCGTACAAACTCTGTGCAAGTCATGGACTGAAGATTTGGTTGCCTAATGACTGGACGGTTGCTCGGTATGGAATTGAGGTTTTGGTCCCCTTTGGGGGTTTCTACTCCACTCCGGATGATATGATGGACATTGCTCATTCAATTGAAAGATTGAGAACTCAACTCACGCTACGCTGTGCCGGACAAAACTTGTAAATATCTAAGCTATTGAAGACATCAAATTGCCTCAAGTACTCGGCGTGCCGATGTTCATCTGAGCTGTATCATTCTACCTCTACCTACCTTGGACATACCGGTCGAGTCCCCTATGTTAGCCTAACATACCGAGATCCCGTGGATACGGGCTGCAGTGGGCAATATCAAGAGACTGGAATTCCATGTCACGTGAGAAATGACAACTTCAAAGCTGCTACATCTGTGTGATGGTTTCTGTATAACTAAAATACACTGGGGATGTCTCTGTCTTGCCATCCGAAACGTGCTGTTACTCTGCGTCGACCGTGTTTGACATGGGCGTGAAACTTACGATGAAACGGCCCAGCAAGGTGTAGTAGTAGTATATTAACGTCAGGCCCAGCAAGGTGTAGGCAGTGTACAGAGTAATACGGTGGGCCGGATTGGTTACAAGGTTTCTACCGTGGATGCCCGCTCAGACACAGCGGAAAGCGGCAAGCCACAGCAGCTCCCGGCTATGACGTGACCAGGCAAGAACACCGTGGCTGACATGTAACACGTTTGTTCCGGGTCGCAAGTCAGAGATAACGTTAGGTACCTCTATTCCGTAGATGGCGCCTAACCCACTGCAAGTTGCGCTAGGGAGCCTGTAAGGATGCCCTGTCTTTGAGAGCTTCAGTGGACAGTCACTTGTAACAGCCCGGTCACGGTACCTTTTATACGACCGGTAGTTATCGAAGTACCCGACGTATGCCCACCTAACCAAAAAAAAGTTTCCCGCAATTCAAGATACCTTATCAACAAAGTTCCATCGCATCAATTCCCAACCGTCCACCTTTCCTCGTGCCGGAACACGTAGGACCCCCGACTTCAAGGCTCATCTGCGCAGAAGGCTCATGTGCCTGCTCTCGGGCCTGATTCCTCGTGATGTTGTCTAGAGCCATTGTGCAGGGCGTTGCGCGCTCTGCACGGCTACAGGCCCTGCAGCGAACAACCGGATCTGCTTCTGTTGTCTCTAGACGTGCTGTGCCCTTGTCGACATCATGGACACGAGGAATGGCCAAGGGTAGCCATCCAAAGAGCGAAAAGCCCCAGTCACAATCTGATGCTCAGCCCAGCGAGCCATCAGCCTCGCAGCCGTCACCTTCAGCGGCAAAGCCTTCTCCCGACTCTGAACCCGCGGATTCCACTGCTCCACCACCCGATCTCCACTCGCTCCCGGACCTTACCCAAGGCATCCCGTCTACGCTCGAGTACGAGACCTCAAGCGCCACCAAGAAATCAGGCCTATCTTCTGTTCCCGATGCAGAAAAGACCACAGAGACGGAAGGAGGCGGTGGCCGCGCCCGAGGCGAGCTCCCCGCATCGGCCTACATGAGTTCGACCGAGAAGCGGCGCGCCCAATTTGCCAACAGAATGTATGTCGCAGTGCTGGTTGGCAGTATACTGGGCTTGGCATACCTCGGCCGCGAGTGGGATGAGCAGGAAGCTTCCGTCCACAAGGACATTCCCAGTGGCTGGACGCCGGCGCTGTGGTGGAAGCGTGCCATGGCCCGTCTCACCGATGTCACCGATTACTACCGCGAGCCTGCCTTTGAAAAGCTGCTGCCGGATCCACATCCCATGTTTGAACGGCCCTACACCCTGTGCATCAGTCTCGAAGACATGCTGGTACATAGCGAATGGTCGCGCGAGCACGGTTGGAGAGTGGCAAAGCGGCCGGGCGTTGATTACTTTCTGCGCTACCTCAGCCAGTACTATGAACTTGTTTTATTCACCAGTGTACCTTTTGCCATGGGAGAGCCTATCGTGCGAAAGCTTGATCCCTTCCAGTTCATTGTCTGGCCACTATTCCGAGAGGCAACTAAGTATAAGGACGGCGAAATCGTCAAGGTGAGTCGCTATGATATCAAGCCGCAGTCTCTCTACTAGTCACTGACATCTCGAGTAGGACCTATCATACCTGAACCGTGATCTATCGAAAGTCATCATTATCGATACCAAGCAATCCCATGTCCAGAACCAGCCCGAGAATGCCATCATATTACCCCCCTGGACTGGTAACAAAGGCGATAAGGATCTTGTTTCCCTTATTCCTTTCCTGGAGTTTATCTTTGCGATGGAATATAAGGATGTTCGGGAAGTGCTTAAGTCTTTCAAGGGCAAAGATATCCCCACTGAATTCGCCCGTCGAGAAGCTATTGCGCGTGCCGAGTTTAATAAGCAGCTTGAGAGTGAGAAGAGGAAACGGCCTTCCGGCATGGGAGCACTGGGCAATATTCTCGGGCTCAAGGGGAACATGAGTATGATGCAGCCAGCACCAGGTGAAGTCACCCCTTCGGAGGCGTTCGCACAAGGCAAGATGCTTCAGGACATCATCCGCGAACGAGGTCAGAAGCAGTACGAGATGATGGAGAAGCAGATTCGAGAAAACGGAGAACAATGGCTCAAGGATGCGCAACAAATGCAGGAGCAGCAACAAGCTGAGGCGATGAATAGTATGAAATCGTCCTTCACAAGTTGGTTTAAGCCATCCGCATCGCCATCAGAGAAACCAAAGAGCTCGTAGGAGCTGACGGCAGTCTCTTTTCCGTGAAGAAAGAAAACAAAAAACTGTATAGATATCATGGGGATGGGCAATGTTTTCTTGCGTCAAAGGAGCTAGCCGGCGTTGGTTCCGCGTGTGGCTACGGTCCAGCGTCCCAAGTGGGTCCCCTTATTCCCCCAAACTCTACTCCATACGACGCATCGTGTATTGGGCTGCATTAGCTGGGGAGCTCACCGGGGGATGATTGACTCTTTTTGCATGTGGTGTTACGAGGCTGGCCCATTTCAAAACATGGGCAAAAAAGGGGGGGGGCGGCTCCCATTGTGCATATAATGTCTGTATATTAGCGGAGAAAAGGGGGCTACAGGAAGCACAACATAGCCCTCATCATCCGTCCTGCCGTGCCCGCTAGTCAACGCCAGGGGGTGGCAAGAAATAAAAATCAATAGAATTGTATCATACGCGCGATAGACTTGTGGTTTGAACGGATCGGTGGAGATCAACTCATTATCTTGGTCCTGGATTCCGCAATAGAGAGCCGAGTAGATTTCCGCGATTTTTTGCCTTTCTTTGTCTGGGTGGGTATTCTGGTGATGCTACATGTTTGGTTGGTAGGTTTCGTGCCTTGCTTGTATTAACATGCCCATTCCCCCGTCTTGCCCCTTTCCCTCTCTGCCTTGCCTTTCTCCGTCTTTACACCGCTAAGTCATGAGCCGGATCCCGCATCGACACAACATTGAAAATCATACGCACGACGGCTAAACCCCCCGCGGCGGGGACGCTCATGACTTCGCCCTCCTTCCCCCCCTTTTCTAGGCGGTGCTGCCGAACCCGCCGTGCTCGTAGCACCACTCGCACCGCGGGTCTGTCTCGCAGTTGAAATCTCTGGGTTTGGCGGGGTTAGATTTGACATTGCGGTTCAATTGGGGGATTATGGCTCTGGGGATGAACGAGGCAGGAGGGATGCGAAGGAGGGATTGAGAGATTATATCGTGAATAGGGGGAATACGTGTGGGCGAAATCCAGATTTTTTTTTTTTTTGGGGGGGGGGGGGGGGGGGGGTTTTTTTGGGGGCAATAAGGGGGGGGTTTATAACGGTACCAACCCATTGCAGGGGGGGCAAA